>CM038631.1:39967597-40015097 GCA_021554675.1 Leuciscus idus
TCTACTGCTTACTGGAGCTCAACGACAATTCATTATATACAGAAATACAAAGATACTTTAGATCATCTCCAGAAAGAACACTCTCGTCTTCCATGTGCTCATTGATTGCTTACATATTGCTGATGTCAGGGGAGGAGCTGGATGAGTTCAACCTGAGTATGTACAGGACTGGACCGGGAGGCCAAATGAATCTTCTGCCAGCTGTGAGATGCTACAGAAAAGCAGAGTAAGAAACTTATTGACAGCTGTTTAATCAAAGTTTTTAACTCTGTAAATAAATGATAGCATAAGATGCAGTGTGAATGTTTTTTTTGTTGATTTTGGAGAGTAAAATCTGTATTTTCTAAAGATTTACTAAACAATGATTTTATAGACATATGTTTGAAAGTTATTGTCACTTGACTGTCACATCAGTTCTAGCATACAGGAACATGACATAACATATCACTCTTACTACAAACACTGATCCTACAAGATAAACACACTATAAATGCCATGGACAAATATCCTGTTTTTACAGACTCTCCTACTGTGGGCTTGATGACACACGCTGTGAAACTGTGGCTTTGGCCCTGCAGACACCAAACTCACGCCTGATAGAGCTGGACATGAGTCGCAATAACCTGCGTAACTCAGGGGTGAAGCTGCTCTCTAGTGGACTGGAGAGTTGTCAGCTGAAGACACTGAGGTTTGAGATTCATTCAATCCTTATACAACACCCACCTCAGTATTTCACTCACTAAAAACACTGGGACCTTCTAAAATGTTTAACATGAAAATGCTTAACGTGCCTTAATGCACATAGATAGCAATTTTATTACATGAAATTCAGTATACACCATATAGATAATGCATAATTGTTACGGCCCTTAATCTAATTTAGCTCGTTTAAAACACACAAAAGACAAGGACCGAACATATCAAAAATCACAGATGATTGGGTAGCGTTTCTGACGTCAACCTCATCCATAAGCTTTAATGAAAAGACAATAAAGCACCTCAGGAGATGGACAAACAATAATCCTAAATTAACAACACAGGTAGGGCAGCTACAAGAAAACAGGAACCCTTAACTACACCTATTGTTCCAGGAGAGATTGTACCTAGCTCCCGAAAAGAACTGTAACGGGTGAATCTTCCGGGCAACTGCTTACCTTCACTGTACTAAATAAATAACAAAAAGTGTAGGCTACTAAGAAAATAACACCACTACCTGGTTTTAAATAATAAACTAGAATCAACAAAACAATCATTAGGATCGCTCCACCATGGCGAGGCGAGGCAAAGAGTGATCTCGCCGCAAGGCGAGAAACCTCAGCTGACAATCAGGCGAGAGAGGCGTAGAGAGAGAGCGAGAGAACGCCATCAACACCGTCACGGCTTAAATAGCAGGAACTCCCATGACATCACCTCACTTCCGTGGTGCAGGGAAAAGCCCTTCTCAAAACTCCACCTACGAACTCAAAGGAAATAAATCACACACACTAACGGTTCAATATACCCACACGTAACACCCTCACCCTTAAATGATTAATTGTAGGAATGAAATGATCTTACCTCAGAGTAAACTACAATTAATTCAAATACGAGATAAAGCGTCAGCAATCACGTTATCCTTACCCCGAATGTGATGAATGTCCAGCTCAAAAGTCTGTAAAAACAAACTCCAACGCATCAGACGTTGATTTATTATTTTTCATTCAATTAATGAAAATCAGGGGATTGTGATCCGTGTAAACAACCAGTGGGTGCGAAACAGAACCGATATAAACATCGAAATGTTGAATGGCAAGGACAAGGGCGAGCGCCTCCTTTTCAATAGTGGAGTAACCTCGCTGATGTTTATTAAATATGCGTGAAAAGTAGCAAACGGGATGCTCAACACCAGCCGGGTCTAATTGAAGGAGAACAGCTCCTGCACCGGTGTCACTTGCATCAACAGCAAGAAAAAATGGAGTAGAAAAGTCAGGAGCAGACAAAACAGGAGAATTAACTAGAAGTGCTTTGAGTCTCTCAAAACTCGACTGACAGATCTCAGACCATTTAAATGGAACTTTTGGACTAAGAAGGTCGGTTAAGGGAGAAGCAACAACAGAATTTTTTTTTTTGCAAAAACTCACGGCACGTATTGGGCACGGGAAAATGAGTGATAGCCTCTACCTTAGACTCAACAGGTCGAACCTGACCGCCACCAACGATCTCCCCAAATAGGTGACCGTAGCTCGACCAAATTCGCACTTCGCTAAATTAACCGTAAGGTTAGCTCGAGACAAACGACTGAACAGCGCATTGAGTTGTTCAACATGTTCTGACCAAGACACGCTGTAAATGACCAAGTCATCCAAATACGCTTCAACATGATGCATGCCTTCGATGACACGATTAACTAATCTCTGAAAGGTTGCCGGGGCGTTTCGTAAACCGAAAGCCATTACTTTGTAATGTAGAAAATGATCTGGTGTCACGAACGCATTGATCTCTTTCGCACGATCTAACAAAGGCACCTGCCAGTAACCTTTAAGCAGATCGATTTTAGTGACGAATGCAGCATGTCCAACATGATCAACGCAGTCTTCCATACGAGGCAATGGATAACTATCTGGTTTTGTTACAGCATTGACGCGTCTAAAGTCAGTACAAAAACGAAATGTACTATCAGTCTTTTTAACCAGCAAACAGGGTGAGCTCCAAGGACTAAAGCTTTGCTCCGCGATGTCATTTTCGAGCATGAAGGTCACCTCGTTTTGCAACTGAGTTCTCTTTTCAGGACTTACTCGATATGCGTGCTGTTTAACCCTCTGAGGTCGACAAACGCGCGGGCGCGTTTTGCTGGATTTTCTCCACATTGTAGCACTATAAACTTAAATTACTCCGTCATTTATGGTCATACAGAAAAAAGAAATATAAAAAAAGAATCTGTGATATTTCTCCTTTTGTATGTGTCCACTTACAATCAAATCAAAACATTGTGCTTTTGTAAAATAAAGAAAATATACAGGGTGTGCGTTCTGCCTCTCCGTCACGGTGAACTTTTTTTTCTTGAGCACGTCTATAAACTGAAACAAAACTCAGCGAATACTTGTCACACATTTTTGAGCCATATACCTTTATAAACATTTAAGTGTGTACTTTTAAATGATCGGATTCAAAACGAAAACAAATATTCTCTGTTTAAGTAATTTGTATAAAACCAACAAGATGTCCAGCTTCTCAAACGCTTGCTCATTACAGTTAATTTGGCCACGCCCACTCGCGCAAAAGTGATTCACATGCAAATCTCCACATGGAACACGAACACCCTCGTTACCTCAAACACAAAACACCAAAACACTTCACAAGTCTCTGCTTTTCGTCGAGTTTGGAAGACACGTCTGAGCTTACATTGGATTTACCTCAGAAGAAGAAGAACGTGATTTGAAGACAAGAAAGATGTAAGGTAAGAAATTCTTACTTATTAGTTTATGGTATTGTTGCATAAACTTCACATTGCAGTTGAACTGTTGCTAGATATATGGTGAATATTATACTATTTAGACCCGTGTTTACTGTTAAATACTGTTTGTGGATATCTGCTCAAACATAGATATGTATAACCATAATGTTTAATATTTTGGAGCGAGCGCGATCGCGTTTGAATGTATCATATTTTGGAGCGCGCGCAATCGCGTTTGAATGTATCATATTTTGGAGCGCGCTGTGGGTTTGAATGTATCATATTTTGGAGCGGGATCGAGTTTGAATGTATCATATTTTGGAGCGCGCTGTGGGTTTGAATGTATCGTATTTTGGAGCGCGATCACGTTTGAAAGGAAAAATGCACCAAACATTAGGCTTTATGTTTTTACTATTATCTCATTTCATATCATCATAACGAATGGAAACATTTGAAGTAACATAAGATAATCAATATATTTTTCTCTAGCATTGTTACTGAAATCTTTTGGAAGATTTATAGGCTGCTATTATATAGGTTATTGTTATAATTATTTTATGCAGTACTGCACATAGCTTATGCCTACAAGGCACAACAAACATGCTGTTCATTATATTATATATTGTTGGAAACATTTGTGTGTGTGTGTGTGTATTCTGTGAATTTTAAAAAGCAATTTTAACCAGAAAAATCTAAAATGTATTCCCAAAATCGTGCAGGCCTAGTTTCTCTTGATACCAGTATGTTCACTTTTTTTTTTTTTTTTTCAGGGACCAGATGCAACTGAGTCCTGCTGACTTCAACATTCACATGAGTCTCTGTACATGAACATGGTAAAGTGAAAATCAAACACCTTGGAAATGAAAGGTATGTACAATGTTTTTAGGAATGGCACAAAGGTCTCTGTCTTTGGATCATTGTTTTCAATGTGCTCTTTTGTCATAAATAAATCCAAACAATCTAAAAGCCATTCTTTTTTAAATCTCCTCATTCTTTGTGCAAGGTTGCTCTGAATGACAGGGCCTGATCGCTCCTAATAGGGCAGTTAGGGGAGTGTCTTTGTCTTTCTCAGGTGTGAAAAGCTTACATATTCATGAGATGATCACGCCTTTTCGCATAAGGCTTTTTCACACAAAACACGTCTTAGAAATTTAAAATCAATATATTGTCTTATCTGAATGAGCAGTCAGGGTGATTTTCACATAGTTTTGGAGCAAATATTCTAGGCTACGTGATACAATTTTCAAAAGTCTTGTGAAGAAATAATCAGTATGGGTTTCATGGCCTTATTTCAGTGACAATTTTTTTTGGTATTTTCACAAACCACGCATAAATGTCATTATCTCAAAACTACAAACTTTTACATACATGCTGCTGATATATTATTGTAGCAGAGTTTGTGCTAAATACAGTGTAATCAGACTTTAGCCATGACAATGTCACAAGTAACAGAAATAAGCACAAATGTCAGAGCATGTCAGAACACCTCCAGGGCCAGAAAACAGCTCAGACCTCAGAGGGTTAATAGGCAATGAATCGCCAACGTCGATATCATGCTCTATTAACGAAGTACGAGAAGGAACATCAGAGAACAAATTACCGTACGTCCGAATAATATTAATCACGTCAGCTCGTTCGGTAACGGTCAAATGGGAAAGATGCGAGTCTAAGGTTTGAATCATCTCAGAATTTTTTTCAATCTTCCCGCAACCAGTTCTGTAGAAGGAAACTCGACATCATCATCAAGAACTGATGGAGCAACAGTGCTGTCAAACACAGCAGAACACAATGGGCGGATCAAAAGTTCAGGTCTGGACAGCACCCCGGCTTCAGGTACATCAGCACTGGACAGCACCTGTCCTCCGGTCACCGGAAAGTCTGTGAGTGAAACAGATAACACAGCCGACTTCCTTCCAGATGAATCTGGCGGTCTCTCAAAGTACGGCTTAAGCATGTTAATGTGACATAGACGAGTTTTTTTTTCTTCTGTCTGTCGTCAAAATAACATAGTCAAGCTCACTCACCTTTTCTTTCACTTGGTAGGGACCATAATAACGAGCCTGCAATGCAGACCCAGGCACTGGCATCAGCACTAACACCTTGTCACCAGGAGCGAAGCTACGAAGTCTAGCATGACAATCAAAGCGCTTTTTCATTCGTTGCTGTGAAATCTCCAAGTTCTCTTTGACCAACTCACATGCGCGGCGCAACTTGAAACGAAATTCTGAGACATAGTCAAGAATGTTGTTTGGAGTCGTATCACTAGTCCAATGATCTTTAATCAACTTTAGTGGGCCACGGACAGTATGCCCGAACACTAACTCGGCCGGACTAAAGCCCAACGACTCCTGCACTAACTCCCTCACTGCGAACATAACCATAGGCACTCCTTCGTCCCAATCTTTTTGAAATTCAAGACAAAACGCACACAGCATTGTTTTTAAAGTCTGGTGGAACCTTTCGAGTGCTCCCTGGCTTTCTGGATGGTAACAGCTTGACGTGCAGTGTTGAATATGCAACTGATCCAGAGCCTGCTTAAACACACGTGACATAAAATTCGTACCTTGGTCCGATTGAATAGTACGCGGAAGGCCAAACAGTGAGAAAAATTTGATAAGCGATTTTACAATCACTGGTGCAGTCATTTTACGCAGAGGAATTGCCTCTGGAGAACGCATTGACGTGCACATTATGGTCAGCAAGTATTGGTTTCCCGACTTCGTGCGAGGCAAGGGACCAACACAATCAATCATCACATGCTCAAATGGTTCACCAATTGCTGGAATTGGATGTAACGGAGCAGGTGAAATATTCTGGTTCGGTTTTCCCGTCATTTGACACACGTGACAGCTTCGGCAATAACTTGCTACATCGGTTTTCAAACCAGGCCAGAAAAAATGTCGGAGTATGCGATCGTACGTTTTGTTCACTCCTAGATGACCGGCAAACGGGCTATCATGCGCAAGACTCAAAATTTCAGAGCGATACGAGGAGGGAACTATTATCTGCTTAACGATTTGCCACTCATCATCAGCAGATGCAGTAGGTGGTCTCCACTTCCTCATCAACACCCCATCTTCAACAAAGTATCCTTGCGATACGTGTTCGAGTTGCTCAACAGGAACAACAGCTTCAAAGAGGGACGACATTTTCTCATCTTTCCTCTGTTCAACAATAAGCTGCTCGCGGGACAGAGACAATTTATTGAGCCCCATAGAATGTTCATCTCGTTTATTAACGGCGATGTCTGAACTGTCAACAAAGTCTGAACACTTAACCTCACAAAAATCTGCATTGGAGAGGAACGTATTACTCAAATAAAAATTCCACTCACCTTCTGGTTCACTAAGGCTTTTATCTTTCAGTCTCTGGGTCATAGCGCGAGTAACAGCACATGATGGAAAAACCTCAGGATATTCCTGAGCTAGTACATCAACAGTAGGACAAAGAAGAGGAACATCAGTTACCTCAGGGCTAGCAAAAACTTTTCCTTCCACCAAGTCATTCCCTAAAATAAATGTGACATCTCGAACGGGAAGACACGGTCGCACCCCAACAGCAACGCGGCCAACAACAAGGGAAGACTCAATTTCGATCTCATGCAAAGGTACCTTCACGAAGCCCATTTCAAAACCCTGTACCAAGACGCTTGAACCAATAGAGCTCTCATCAGACAACGGCAATTTTCCTTCCAGAATAAAACTCTGAGCTGCGCCTGTATCACGAAGTATCTTAACTGGTTTGCGTTGGCTAGCATTACCTGCCAAAGATACATAAGGAACGGTACATACCCCTCATCTTCACACATGTCAGCTTCCGAAGCCAACGACTCCAGTCCTTCCACCTGTGGCGAGGACGTCATCAATAAACCTACCGGTTTTGGAACACTCTTTTTCTTTTTGAGCACATTGCACTCAGAAATAATGTGTCCACGTTTCTTACAATAGAAACAAACGGGTGAGAACACGGACTTATCAGAACTCACCACCACTTTATCAATAGGCAGAGGGCGTTCAAAATTACGCTGAGAAGACCGATGACTGTTATTAACTGATGAAAACTTCGGTGCAACGCTAAACACGTTCTTATGTGTAAGCACATATTCATCAGCCAATGCAGCAGCAGCGGAACATTTCAGAACTTTTTGCTCATTCAGATTCAGACTCATTGAGCAGTTTTTATATTCCTCTAAAATAATCAGTTCACGGTGCTCTTCAAACGTTTCCACTTTCATGGAAGCACACCAACGATCAAACAGTTACTCTTTCTCTCGAGCGAACTCAAGATAAGCCTCATCAGTTTTCCGTAAATGACAAAATTTTTGACCATAAGCCTCGGGAACCAGTTCATACACTCTGAGAACAGATGCCTTCACTTGACTGATAAAGAGGAAAAAGCTTCCTGGGCCTTACCCACAAAAACACACTGCAACAACATGGGCCAAAATGTTTTAGGACATTTCATATTGATGGCAACACGTTCAAAAAGAGCAAAAAAGGTATCTACCTCTTGCTCTTGAAAAGGAGGAACGATACGAATATTACGACCCACGTCGAAATCAGAAGTATCTGCTACACCCCTTTCGCGAGATTTCAACTCCATTTCTTTTAGGCGGCACGCTTGTTCCATTTCAAGCCTTTTCAGTTCAAGTTCATGTCTCTCGCGACAAAAAGTGTAGGCTACTAAGAAAATAACACCACTACCTGGTTTTAAAGAATAAACTAGAATCAACAAAACAATCATTAGGATCGCTCCAGCATGGCGAGGCAAAGAGTGATCTCGCCGCAAGGCGAGAAACCCCAGCTGACAATCAGGCGAGAGAGGCGGAGAGAGAGAGAGCGGATGGACCGTTTTGAATGGAATTATGGAAATAAATAAACTTTTCCATGATATTCTAATTTTTTGGAAAGGGTCTGTATATAGTATTATATGGTATTTTTATTTCTATTTATTAATATTTTATTTCACTGAATTATTAGACTACATATGACATATCTTTGCAACATTGCACATATAGAACACGGACAACATGGGCAAGCATAGTCAGTGCCGGCCCTACCTAATAAGCAAAATAAAATTGCATGTGACCCACCGTGGCCAACAGGGGTTCAGATAATAATGCTTGGTAATATTAATATCTGTTTTTAAAATATAATACAAAAGTAATACAATAACACAAAGTAAATGTAAATACCACAAATTTGAAATGATTTATAATTGAAATTTAAGTTGTAATTATACAGAAAATTCCTGATTCCTGAAATTGTAGAACTTCTGTTTGAACTCCTGTAATCTATATAGTGTTTAATTCTAACAGATTAAGAGATATTGATCTTTCATCAGGGTCTTAACTGCATTTCCTTATTGAATTTATTTTTTAATTCAATGAAAGTTTATTAAAATTTAAGATATTTAAGATATTTTGCCAAATGATTTCTAAAAAGAAAAGACAAGTAATATCTACAGTATTTATAGTGTTAGAAGCTTTTAAGGTTCCCATATTATAGGAGTTTTGAATTAAAATAGGTCGGACACTTCTCGTTGTGTTTATCACCGGTTAGAGCGGCCGGCGAGAGCAAGTTCATCATTGCTGCACTAGAGGACTGTCTCTCTCTCTCTCTGCTCTAGCGCTGCAGCTGCGTGGTTTAATCGCTGTTTTGTCACACTTTTGGAGCATTTGGAGTATAGTTAAGTACAGAAATAAAGAATTTGTACTTAATTACTTTACACCCCTGTTAATGGATGTGTAGTTGTTCTGTTTTTTTATACTTCTGTTCAGTTTGGCGTGGTGTAAACTCACTGGTCAGTGCTGTGAAGTTATGGCTTCAGTTCTACAATCATCAAACTCCCATCTGATAGAGCTGGACATGAGTTGCAATGACCTACATGATGCAGGAGTGAAGCTGCTCTCTGATGGACTGAAGAGCCCAAACTGTCAGCTGAAAAAAATTAGGTTTGAGATTCATTCCTTTAATAGTCAAATCCAGGGATGGGCAACTTCGGTCCTGGAGGGCCACTGTCCTACAGAGTTTAGCTTCAACCCTAATCAAACACACCTGAACAAGCTAATCAAGATCCTCAGGATTACTAGAAAATTACAGGCAGGTGATTTTTTCAGGGTTGGAACTAAACTCTATAGGACAGTGGCCCTCCAGGACCAAAGTTGCCCATCCCTGGTCAAATCCATGAAGTGTCTGCTAGTAGATCTAGTGGTGACATCTTACACTAAGGTTAATAGCTGATCTCTATGATGCTGTGCAGGGATAAACACAGTAGCAGCTGAACAGCTGTTTCACATCAAAGCTGTAACTAGATCAGTGGTTCCCAAACCTGTCCTGGAGTACCCCCAACACTGCATGTTTTCTTTGTCTCCCTAATCAAACACACCTGATTCAACTCATCAGCTCATTATCACATGGGTTAATGAGCTGAACTGATGAGTTGAATCAGGTGTGTTTGATTAGGGAGACAAAGAAAACATGCAGTGTTGGGGGTACTCCAGGACAGGTTTGGGAACCACTGAACTAGATCACCACTGGTACACTGGATTGACCAATCAGAAGACATGACTAGAATTATACGTTTATGTGTTTTTTATAAAAAGTTTATATTATTTTTGGTCCTTGATTATAGTTGGCCCAGTCATGTTTAAAGCTGTTGTAAATTATTCTAAAAACAGTGGTTCTCATCTCTGGTTCTGGAGACCCACTGCTGTGCACATTTTGTGTCTCTTTCTCATCTGACACACTCCGTTCAGTTCACGGAGTCTCTCCTAACGAGCTGGGCCCAGTTGTTCAAAAGTTATCAGACTGGATTTCGGCTATCAAATTGGATCAAATCTTAAAATTGTTTTTAATTGTTGGCAGCTGTTTGTTTAATTGTTGGCAATTGTTCAAAAGAAAGAATCTTTGGTTTGTGTTGTTCAAAACATTTAATAAGACTAGGATATCTTGGATCCAGATCCCCCCCAAAAAAAAAAAAAAAAAAAAGGGTGAAGGGAAGGGTGCAGCAGAAGGGTGGATTTCAGGAATAAAAATGTAATAGAAACTTTTGTGTTTTTGTATGCAAATTTCGTATTTTTCCCCCCATCACCATGTCCATTTAGTGCCTCCGTAGGGGTTGATTATTTAAATCCAAATCCAAAATGGAAGGGGATATTTGTTTGTATATGTTGTTTTATCTCTCTTCAAATAAAACACTTAAAGTGACCCATATAGTCTCTTCCACCTGTTGTTCTTTAGCTAGTAGCCTACATTTTGAATTCAACCCCATTCGGAGCCCTGCTAATCCAGATTTGGTAATCTGAAAAGTGTGTATCTGTATCAGGTTAATCCAGTCCTATTTTCCTTTGAAAAACCTGCCCAAAAGTAAGATGACTGGATAGCAAAACATGGGATTTCCAAATTTATAAATTCTGATCCAGATTAAAGTTTTTGAACAACTGGGGCCAGATGATCTGATATTTTCTAAAGCAATAAGCCCAGTGAAGCCACAGTTAACAGTGATTTAAGAAAAGCAAAACTGCAAACCATAGCTTTGTAGGGCTTAATGCTTTAGTATATTCTTTTAGATGTGTTGCATGATTTTTCATGATGCGTGTGTATCAAGATTTAGTCCCTCACCGGAAAACAAGAGGTTTAAATTCAAAGGATAAGACTACAGTTTCATGTTTACACATTTATGTTTAACTATGTTTAAACTGTTTTATAACATTGTGTTTTAATGTTAACATTTATAAGTTTTCATCTTTACTACTTTATCTGGCTGTAGAGATAACTTTGCTGACAATCAAAATTCACCTTTATTTTCAAAATAACAAGTATCTTTAAAAAAATTATACATCCCAATTTTGTCAATAAATAAAAAATTAATTTGTAATAATCCAGTTTTTTATTATTCTGTTCAGGTTGGAACGTTGTAAACTCACTGGTCAGTGCTGTGAAATTGTTGCATCAGTTCTACAATCATCAAACTCCCATCTGATAGAGCTGGACATTAGTGACAATGACTTGCAGGATTCAGGAGTGAAGCTGCTCTCTGATGGACTGAAGAGCACAAACTGTCAGCTGGAGATACTGAGGTTTGAGATTCATTCATTCAGTATATTGAAGTATTATAAATTATAACAATATATTTAATGTTAAGTAAATTCTTTAATGCATTCATTTTGTATATGTATGTAAAAGAGTCAATCTCTCTAAATGAAAAGAAGGATATTGTTGTGTAGAATGTGTGAGTGTCAACAGCACTTAATTTACTCAGCCGTGATCGAGTAAGTTTGTGTTTTAGGTTCTATTTCTTTTAGGAGATACAAATCTATTTGCTTATGATCCTTTGTATCTGGTAGATGGCTGTATATATCAACTGGTGATCAGAACCATATTTTCCTTTCAGCAGAACTTATAGTTTATGAAATGGAAAATATTGAACTCTTATCAGTTTATATTAAATGGATGGGTAATTATTCAAAAGATTTAACAAGCTTTTGTTGTGAGTTCTAATGTCTCATATATCTTTATTTCTGTCTATGTTTGTAGAATGTGTCGCTGTAAGGTGACAGATGAAGGCTGTTGTTATCTGGCTTCAGCTCTGCGTTCAAACCCCTCACACCTGAGAGAGCTGGGACTGAGATACAATCGCCTGGGAGAATCAGGAGTCAAAATGCTCTCTGATCTACTGAAGGAGTCTAATCTACTTGTTCAGTGTCCAAACTGCACACTGAACAAACTCAAGTATGTTGAGCATTTAGATTCATCTCATCCTGTGATTGTTTGTATTTGTTTTACAGTCTTACCATCTACAAGTGTACAGTGGAGTAAAATGTCGAAAGGGTCTGAAGTAGAGCTGCATGAAGGAAAAGATTACTTATTTTCTTTATTACAATATCAATCTCAATGAGTAGGCTTTCTTAAAAATATAGTTCACCCAAAAATTTAAATGTCTATAATTATTTACTCACCAAGTTTCAAGTTTCAAGTTGGTTAGAACATGTTTGGTGTCTTTTCTGAATAAATGCTTATGCACAGGGACCATCCCTGATAGCCTAAAACAAGCTACTTTTACACCTCTTCTCAAGAAACCTTCACTTGATGATAGGGATTTTAATAATTTTCGACCTATCTTGACACTTCATTTTATCACTAAAGCATTTGAGAAAACTCCAGTTCATTCAACTCCAGTCTTTTCTTAGTTCAAATCAAATTTTTGAAACTTTCCAGTCTGGCTTCAAGCCTCTGCACAGCACGAGTCGGCTTTATTACGGGTTTCTAATGATATACTGTTAGCGACTGACTCTGTGATCCTAATACTGTTAGACCTAAACTCGGCTTTTGATACAGTTGATCATAAAATTCTCTTATCCCGACTAGAATGTTTTGTGGGCATCCAGGGAACTGTCCTCAGTTGGTTTAAATCATATTTAACGAATAGAAGTTTCTCTGTTAGACTGGGTAATTTTTCTTCCTCGCCTGTTCAACTCTCCTGTGAAGTGCCGCAGGGTTCAATTCTCGCACCCATTCTTTTTTCCCTGTATTTACTTCCTCTGGGCTCCAATTTCAGAAAGCATGGTGTATCATTTCACTGCTATGCAGACGATACCCAAATTTATTTAACTCTGAAATGCAACAAACATGCTGCTCTGAAATCTCTTTTTGCATGCCTAGATGAAGTGAAAATGTGGTTTTCTCAAAATTTCTTATTTTTGAATGAATCTAAAACTGAGGTTATAGTCTTTGGCCCCCATGAAAACTTTAAGAGAAGTAACATTGACCTATATTACCTTTCACCTTCTACCTCATCCTGCATTAAAAACATAGGTGTTTTCTGGGATCAGAACCTCAAATTTGAAAAACAAATAAATGCGGTGATTAGTTCTTGTTTTTTCCAGCTACGTCTTCTCTCTAAGATCAAATCTTCTTTCTGAGAAAACCTTAGAGATTGCAATCCATGCGCTCATTACATCGCTTTTGGATTATTGCAACTCTCTTTCCTACGGCATGTCCAAATACTCTATTGGAGTCGTCTCCAATTAGTACAAAATGCTGCTGTTCCTTTAAAGGTTCCTCAAAAGAAAACGTAAATTTGATCATGTTTCTCCTATTTTGAAATTGCTGCATTGGCTACCTGTGCATTTTAGAATTGAGTTTAAAATTCTTCTCTTTGTTTTTGAATCTTTAAATAATCTGGCACCAAGCTATTTGTCTGAGCTACTCCACACAATCCCACACGAAACCTGAGGTCTGGTGATAAGAGACTTTTGTCTATTTTGTCACCAAAACTTTAAAATATCATCTTTTTTGCTCGGCAGAAGAAATCCATACAGATTTGGAATGACATGAGAATGAGTAAATTATGACAGAATAATTTTTTGTGTGTATCAAAATTATATATTTTTATCTTGGTTTTGTTTGTAAGGCATTTTTTGCCTTTTGTGAAGCACTTTGTGCTAAGAACCATTGATAGTGCTATATAAATAAAGTTATAATTAAAGTTAAAGTTAATTATTATATTATTACTAAAGTTATTATTAAACCGTCCCTTTAAGAAAGGGTAGGCTTTATTTTTTATTTTTTTATATTTGGTCATGTTGTGCTTACAGGTGTGTTATATTTCCTCTTTGAATGGCCACACGTGATCTATTGTACAGGTTTTACATGGAATTTTTGATTGAGATCCTTCATAGTGTTTAAAACCAAAATACTCCCATTCAATACTTCCATGTTTTGACTCTGGATCTTCTTCTTAAGCTCCATTGTCTTCGGCATCAAGGGATCATTTTGACAAGCTAACACACGTTTTGGGTCTTACACACACAGTTCTTTCATTCACTATTTCTTATAAACAAACATTAGACAGGCGTCTTTGATCATTGTGATCCTCGCTGTTTTTTCACTCTTGCTCATGTTATATTGCTTAATTAGCTTTATCTATAAACCACAGAAATCTGATATGTCTTTATGTATTAATAATGTAACGTTTATAATTTGTTTATTATAATTAATATCCTTGTTAAGTAAATGTGTGTGTTTTTATAGTGTAAATCTTGGAATATGACACATGTATGTTAGCACACACACATATCTGTGGTTAATGTTGATTTGTTCTCTCTTCTGGTCTTCAGATACTAGTAATCTCACACTGGATCCAAACACAGCAGACACTCGTCTCATTCTGTCTGAGGAGAACAGAAATATGACACACGTGTTTGAGGATCAACCATATCCTGATTATCCAGATAGATCCGATGAGTGTCGTCAGGTTTTGTGTAGAGAAATTCTGACTGAACGCTGTTACTGAATTGCTGATTGGAGTCAGTGAATGAATATCAGTTACATATTGTTGTGTAATATGCATAATAATACAATTACCCTGCTTCATTGTTTGACGTATTTAGCTAATTTATTACATCGAATGGTTTATTATTTTGTTTATTTATATATAGGCAATTATGTAACTGTCCCATATGAACTGTATTTATAATACAATGAAAATAACATTTATATGATGTCTTACAGTATTGACACTGTAGTACTGTGAGTGTTAGGATGGAGAGCGTTGCAGAGTTATGTGTGTGTGTGCATAAGCGGCTGTGCAGAGTTGAATTCAAGGTCAAAGAGTGTGGTTGTCATAATTTAGAACCAGTTTATAAGTTAATTTAATGAACTACAAAATGAGTTTGGGACCAACTGGTTAGAAAATAAGTTAAAGTGTGGATCAAAAAAAGTGATGTTATTTATGAGAAAAGCTTAAGCATCATTTGAGCAGGTCTAGTTGGTCTGAAAATTAAATGGTTTGTAATTAGAGATGGGCACAAATACATTACAAAGTTTTGTTACAATATTACAAATACTTACTCTTCAAATGTATCAATAAAATTGAATGTATTGGTGTGAGGAAATGTATTTATTGACAATTATTGTATAATTTAAAAATACAAAATTATCTGTAATTGATCTAAAACAACATGTAGAAAAAGAATACACACTGTTGCTGATTTCCCTCATCATGTTCTCAATGTTTTCAAGATAGCCTCTAAAATAGTTCTTGTGTGAAAGTAAGAGGCAGCAAGATCTCAAGAAAAGCTTACGGTATACCATGTAAGACGCTCTTTAGGTGACTAAGCATAAGTTAAGGCTATTCTATTGGTTAGGAAATGTTGTTGTTGTCAATAAAGTTTAATTTATATAAAACTATATCAAATTTCATACCAGAGTCCCTCATACCAAGTTTAACCACTACTGTAAACCATGGCATGCCTAAAAAGAACAAAAGTAGCAAAGTGACTGCTCATATAGAGCTTGAGAGATGGGGAACAGTAAACCAGAGGTTAAAAGCTTATAGTGAGTGTGTTAATAGTGATGAAAATCTGTTTCCTGCTCTTTCATTCACACATTTGGCTGTTTTGTGTTCTGCGCCTTCTAGCGGATGATGCTGTAAATACAGCTAGACTTGTAAACTATAAAGTCACTGTGAAATTAAAATGGAGAATTCTTGTTTTTTTATGGAATATTGTAGTGTTTATTATAAATGATTTATCAGTGCACACCATTATTGTTTTAATAATCTTGAATAATGTCCTCTTGCAGCATCTCTTCTCTGATGATGAGGGCAGGGCAACCTGTCACTCATATGAGATCAGCCAATAGCAAACCACAACCATCCAACATTTATTCTTGTTCCAGAAGCGTTTCACTCGGATATACGGCAAAATAGAGAAGAAAAGACGAGTGCAACTTCTGTCTCATTCTAACTTTTTTATGACAATTAAAGCTGCAGCCTGTAACTTTGTTGGGTTAAAAATGGTCCAAAAGAAATTTTTGAGCAAGTACATAACCAGCCTTTCAAAACTCTCTAATCTTGTAATAATGTTGGAATTCCTGTGGTACTGGTAAGGCAAGGCAAGGCAAGGCAAGTTTATTTATATAGCACATTTCATACACAATGGCAATTCAAAGTGCTTTACATAGAAGAAATTAAAATAATGAAAAGAAATAAGAATAATTAAAACAGTTTAGAAAAATAAAATAAAATACAGTACTTTTAAAAAATAAAAAAAAGAATATTATTATAGATCTTTCCTTCAAAGGATTCCCTTAAGACTTAAATCTTTCAACCTTCTTTTAAACTTCAATCTTCTTACGACTTCCATCTATCAACTTTCCTTTAACTTTCTTTTCTCCCTCATTTACTCACACGTTCTTTTCACTTTCTTTAGCACTGCGTTCACATTCTTTCTCAGACGAAAACTTTAATATCGTCATTTAAATACTGTTCTACTTTCAAACCCACATTAATACACGTCACTTTCACATTATCACTTTCTTTTACACCTTCTGAGTGGGCATTTACAGTTACGGGCTAAATGCCCTGCTGACATAGGAGAAATTAAAATAATTAAAAGAAATAAGAATAATTAAAACAGTTTAGAAAAATAAAATAAAATACAGTACAGTACAAACAGTCGGACAAACAGCGGCACAGTGCTCATTCAGTAAATGCACAGCTAAACAGAAGTGTTTTGAGTCTGGATTTGAATGTGACTACTGTAGGAGCACATCTGATCTCTTCTGGAAGCTGGTTCCAGCTGCGGCTGGCATAATAGCTAAAAGCGGACTCGCCATGTTTAGAGTGAACCCTTGGTATTTCTAGCTGATATGATCCTAATGATCTGAGTGATCTGTTGGGTTTATATTCAGTGAGCATATCTGCAATGTATTGAGGTCCTAGGCCATTGAATGATTTATATAGCAGTAATAATACTTTAAAATCAATCCTAAATCTAACTGGGAGCCAGTGTAAAGACCTGAGGACTGGTGTGATATGTTCATATTTTCTGGTTCTGCTCAGAATCCTAGCGGCAGCGTTCTGTATGAGCTGCAACTGTCTTATGGTCTTTTTGGGAAGGCCAGTGAGGAGTCCATTACAATAATCCACCCTGCTGGTGATGAAAGCATGCACAAGTTTCTCTAAGTCTTGTCTGGAAACAAAGCATCTAATTCTTGCAATATTTTTCAGATGATAGTATGCTGATTTAGTTATTGCTTTGACATGACTACTGAAACTAAGGTCTGACTCTAGTGTCACACCAAGATTCCTGACTTGATTTTTAGTTGTTTGACCCCTAGAGTGAAGGTATGCGTTCACTTTGAGAACTTCACCTTTGTTTCCAAACGCAATAACTTCAGTTTTGTCTTTGTTTAATTGAAGAAAGTTTTGACACATCCAACTGTTGACTTCGTCAATGCATCGGCACAAGGAGTCAATGGGGCTGTAATCATTAGGCGATAGGGCTAAGTACAGCTGTGTGTCGTCTGCATAGCTGTGGTAAGCAATTTGGTTATTTCTCATTATTTGGCTCATTGGGAGCATATACAGGTTGAACAGGAGTGGCGCAAGAATTGAGCCTTGAGGGACTCCGCATGTCATGGATGTCCACTCAGACTTATGGTCTCCTATACTCACATAATAACCTCTCCCATCTAAGTATGACCTGAACCATTTTAGGACTATCCCAGAAAGCCCCACCCAGTTTTCCAGCCTGTCAAGAAGTATGTTATGATCGACAGTGTCAAATGCAGCACTGAGGTCGAGTAGTACCAGCACTGATAATTTTCCTGAATCAGTATTTAAGCGAATATCGTTTATTATCTTTATGAGCGCTGTCTCTGTGCTGTGGTGCGGTCGGAAACCAGATTGAAAATTGTCAAAGTATCCATTCGAGCTTAAGAATTAGTTCAGCTGATTGAAGACAACTTTTTCAATGATCTTGCCTATGAAAGGAAGATTTGAGATCGGTCTATAGTTGCTTAATATGGTCTTATCCAGATTGCTCTTTTTCAGGAGGGGCTTGACAACTGCAGTTTTCAGGGAGTTTGGAAAACTCCCAGAGAGAAGTGAGGCATTTACCACTTCTAGAAGATCTGCTTCTAAACTGTTTAGCACACTTTTGAAAAAAGATGTGGGAAGTGTGTCAAGGGCGCATGTTGATGTTTTAAGGTGTTGTACGGTTTCTTCCAAAATTTTGCCATCAATTTCTTTGAAGTCAGACATAGTAACTACTTTCTCAGGTGGTCTGATCTGTCTGACCTCAGTGCAACTCAAGGATGTGCTGATCACCTTTCTGATATTATTGATTTTCTCAGAGAAGAAAGAAGCAAACTCACTGCACTTGCTGTTTGAGAGCATTTTGAGAGCATTTCACTAGGAATCTGAAGTTAAATTGCTGTTTATTATATTTGAGAAGAAAGTCTGTCTAGCTTTGCCTAGTTCCATATTGAAAGCATGCAGGCTGTCTTTGTAGATGTTATAATGGACTACAAGTTTTGTCTTCCGCCACATGCGCTCTGCTTTTCTGCATTGTCTTTTCATATTTTGCACTGCTGTTGAGTTTCTCCAAGGTGCTTTTTGTCTGCCACTCTTCTTCCTGACTTTAACAGGAGCAATATCATCAATTATATTTTTAACTTTTGAGTTAAAAGAATCAAGGAGAAAATCAACAGAGTCAGCAGATATGCTTGGTGTTAAGGATATAGCCTTCATAAATAGTACACTAGTGTTCTCATTTAAGCATCTCTTCTTGACAGACACAGATCTAGCTTCAGTGGCAGGAGAGATCAATATATCAAAGAAAATACAGAAATGATCAGACAGTGCTACATCCTTAATAACAATCGATGAAATGTTTAGACCCTTACTGATAAGTAAATCTAGAGTGTGTCCATGATTGTGTGTGGGTCCATGTACATGCTGAGTCAGATCAAAAGTTTTTAAAACAGTTTTGATTTCTTTTGCCATATTGTTTTCTGCATTATCTATGTGAATGTTAAAATCTCCAGCAATGGCAAAACAGTCAAACTCTGAGGTAATTGTTGATAACAGTTCTGTAAAGTCCTCAGCAAAGGCTGGAGAATATTTTGGAGGCCTGTAAATAATGATAAGTAAAATGCGAGGAGCACCTTTTAACACAGTACCCAGATATTCGAAAGACGGGTAATTCCCAAATGATATTTGCTTACATTGATAGATATCTTTAAAAAGAGCAGCTAGACCCCCACCTCTCTTAACAGCTCTGCAGACATTCAATTTCATTGAGGATTGTTGCACTGCAGCTGTCTTCGAGCCAGGTTTCATTTAGAAACATAAAGTCCAGGTTGTTTGTGGTTATTAAGTCGTTGACTAGAAGTGATTTATTTTTAAGTGAGCGAATGTTTAAAAGTGCTAACTTAACAGTCTTACTTTTTGTCCCCACAGCAATCTTAGTTTGACATGTAATAGGCACCAGATTAGTTGGGTTTGCTGTACGGCTATTGAAGGCCTTAGACTTTCTATCTTGTAATAGAACAGCAATAGAGAAAGATACAGGCACACTGGGTTCCCGCTTGTTCTGTAAACATTTGAGAAAGTTACTGTTATCATAGCAGGGACCCAAAACACATCACTGAGAGCTGGTATCAGTTGTTTTTGGTTCACCTCGAGCAGATGGAGGAGGGTGTGGGCCCTGGGGTTTTGGCCCGAAGAGGCCGAAGAGCTCTCACAGGAGGGGGCGGGCGAGCTCGGCGCGCAGGCTTCGGTGTTTGAGGTGCCTGACGTTTTTTGGTTGGTATCTGGGGGCTTGCAGCAAAAGAGTGGGATAGTCTGGTTCCAGCATGACTGGTGGATTTCCGCGGGAAATTCAAGCATGTGTTTGCGTCATTACGTCACATCTGTGCACATAAAGAAGAGTCTCGGCTAGTAGGCTATGAGTGAGGATGTTGGAGGTGGAGATTTATAGCCTTTTCTCACTGCACTGGATATAATTAAACTTATCAATTTGATGATGGATCCAGAAAGGTTCAAACCACAATCACCAGTGTCAACTGGAGATTCACCCATTGTAAAATGCAAAAGACTTTGGACTTCGGAGTGGCTACAGAAAAAAAGAGACTGCAACCGGCCCATGCTAAAACAAGGATAATATCGGAAGGGCTTTTGAAAGGTGGCGTGAACTCCGTGTTTTGAAGGGGTTTAAAACGGACACAGAGACGGCTTATTTTTCTGCTGGACAAATAAGAAATAAGCGATCCTTATAGATTTAATCGGCATGATTTACTGCTTTTTTCCCCTTATTTGGTCAGAACAAAAGTGGATGTTACTTGTTCAGAGGACATTTTCCGGTGAAAATTCTTATGTTGGTCATACTTCCAAAAAGTATCATCTGTGATTGCGAATGCCAGTATCCACACCGGCGGCGTCTGACAACCGTACATTCTCCTCAAAACATTGGATTCATCCGCGCTGTGCCGTGCCGAGGCACAACCCACGTAAAGCTGATAATTCCGTGAATATCTGCAATTGCAGATTTCGAATAGAGATGGTGACAAAGAGGAAAAACTACGGACAGCTTTAAGTATTATGAAGAAAGAAAACATAGAAAATGTTAGTATTTCATAGTAAAAATTAAATAAATACTAGCCTGACGTCGTCATACTCAGATTCTAGTCAGAATATGGGTCTGATACTGCTCCATTGGGCTGAGATTAAGGGGTGTGTTTCAACCGAACCAGGAAAGAAAATGCCTCTGCACCAGGGGGGCAGGGTTTCGGAAAACATTGAAGCTTCCCTGGGCGCCGCCATTGGCTAGCGGACCATCACCTGCTGTTAGCATTCCATTGACTCCCATTCATTTTGGCGTCACTTTGACAGCGAATAACTTTACATCTGAGGCGTTTAAAGACTCCATTTGTCCATTATTTATTTCTAAAGAAACACGAAAATGTATAAAAGGCTCCATTACCTTGTATCTTACGTTATGGCCCCGTGGAAGCAGTTTTTGTAAAAATAGGCCAATTATTGCGTCATAACCACGCGACTCTCTGTCGCACAGTAGAGAGATTACCGTATGGACAGGAGGAGAAGCTCGCGGGCAATCGGGGGGACGTGGAGGCAAAATGACAAAGTAATTAATCAGAATACTTAGCAAAAGTTGCTCCTGCTCCTAGCTCATGGACACCTCCTACTCACACTCTCCGTCTCTGCAAGTTTCGGAAGGGGATGATTCAGATTTCTCTCGGCACAGCTACTAGAAGACAGACGGGTTACTCACGTCACATCTACGTCGTCAAGCTCAGTTTGAGTCTGCGCAGTACGCTCAGCCATCAGGAAGAAGAGCTTCTAATTGACTTCACTTGTCTCCGTTGAAACCTATGGGGTCGCTGTGTCCAGTTTATATACTGTCTATGCTCTGCACTCAATTGGATAGACCTACAACCAATCAGAGCAACGGAGTAAGTGACGTATGTTGAGCGATGCATAGTTGTCAACAGAACTCAACTGCACGCTGGAAGAAGTAGAAGAAGAAGATGAGTGTAAACAATCTTGTTGTAAAAAGAATTTAAGGAAACACGGAGTACTTACCAAAACGATCATCATTTTTGAGAGGAATAGTAAAGGTGAATGCATATACGAACAAGTTCTCCTTTTAGGATTAGAACTCGACAATACAGCAAACAAATCTTATCGCAACCCAAGCGCTCTTTGGTGACATGGATGTATACGTTACTGTTGATCATCTATCCATCATCGTATAAAGCCCGCCCTGACAATTTGATTGGTCCAAACAGCTCTGGTTCGAGCACAGTTGCTCCACAACGGATCATGTCCAGACCGAACTTCCCGACCTCAAATGTTGTGGGCGGGGCTAAGTTCGGCTGGCATCCAGGCTAAATAAACACATCAATGAATTAAACAAAAATGCATTACATTTGCAAATATGTTCAAATGTATTTAATGTCAATTTTATATTTTTTATTACATTTAGATTTATTAATTTAGCAGACACTATCTTTGTATTTTATCTAAAGTGATTTATAGGCCTAAATTGAGAACATCATAAACAATTTGTCATAAAACTCAACATTTAAAAGATTAGTACAAAGAGGAGATGCAGAGACTCACTAAACCAAAGAAACCCATCTCCATTTACTTCTTAATTTACAAACTCTTTCAAAAAATATTGAAAGATTTGCCCAATGTTATTCTATGTATATGCAATAATGAATAACAAAAATAAATGATCAGTTGAAATATGCAATTCTGCAACTAATATAAACAGCAAGAGAAGTAGGGGTAAATAAAATACTAAATAATTCTTTAGAAAACCCAAAATAAAAATAAAATGATGATCTGTTGTTTCTGTTTTCTTTATGCAAACTGATAAATCTTTATAAAATGTGGTTACAAGTGTATAATTTTTCTAAGCAGTTCTTAATGATTTCATTGTCCATTTATTTGAAAACAATAATTCTTTGGTATGTTAATTTGTGTATTTCTTAATTCCTTTTTTTTTTTTATTACATTTACTTACAGAATACAAAAGAACCAGGGGTTCATGGACAGCCAAATATGACATCACATTTGAATTGAGAAAAAAAAAAGATAAATTAAAAATTAAAAATAATGAAATAAATAAATGTGGAAATATTGATTAAACAGATCACATAAATATAACAGTCTTCCCCACATAATATTAAATAAAGATTATACAAAAACATCAAAAAGTGAGCATACATTCAAAGTTTTAGTAGCCTTTTTGTAACAGGAGGTAGACAAGGATTTAATATAGACCTTAACGTCTTCTTAAAAGTGAGAAATGTTGGGGGTCACTTTCATAGTTTTACATTTGTGGATAAAGTATTTTGCAAGCAAAATAATTAAGTTGGGAAGAAAATAAACATTTTCATGCTTCTCAAAAATCAAAAACCCAAACAAAACACACTTGAAATAAAGCTCACAGTCTATATATATATATATATATATATATATATATATATGTGTGTGTGTTTTTTTTTTTTTTTTTTTTACTTATATATATATATATTTTACAATGAACTGGCAAATGTCTTGCCAAAGTTTTCTTGTATGATCACAATGCCAGAAAAGATGCAAAAGAGTCTCTGGTTGTGAATCACAGAAAGTACAAATCACATCTATACTTTAAATTTTGACACAATGAAAGTTTTAACAGGATAATACCGATGAATAAGCTTAAAAGAAATCTCTTTGACCTTATTTACCAATAGATACTTGTTAGGAAGAGCCCAAACCTTATACAAAATATATATAAATTATATTTATATATATTAATAATTATATCAAAATATGTAATTCTGCAATCAATATAAACAGCAAGAGAAGTAGAGAAAATTTAAATACTAAATTTACTCTTCAGAAAACCCAAAAGAAAAAGAAAATTATGATCTATTGTTTCTAGCTCCTTTATGCAAACGGATAAATCTTGATACAATGTGGTTACAAGTGTATACTTTTTCTAAGCAGTTCTTAATTATTTCATTGTCCATTTACTAGAAAACAATAATTATTTAATATGTTTAACATAATTCCATCCTAACATCCACATAACACCGTGACTTCATCACGTCTCGTCTGCTATTGGCCAGCACAGGTCACGTGATCACAACAGTGTCATGGCGGCGTCCGCAGCGGTCCGGGCGGGCGTGAGTTTCACTCAGCGGTTCGTCCGAGTTTCTCCGGTCTGCAGCATCTGCCCTCTTCACCGGTTAAAGGTTTGTACGGGAGTCGCTGTTGGACGAGCTGTCGACGGGTTTTCATCTCCCAACAGGCGCCTGCAGACCAGCATCGGTGCGTCCTTCACACATACACACATCAGCCGCTGATGGCGTATTAGAAGTTTGCGTAACTGTGTGTTTGTGTACGTCAGGTGTGTGTCAGAGTGAAGACAGCAGCTCACCTGAGGAGGACAGACACGAGCATGTGTGAGTTTACAGACCCTGCTGTGTCGATACACTTAAACTGTCCTGCTGGACTGACTGATGTATTTAATCCTTTACTCTAGTGTTAATGTTGTGTATATCGACCGTTCTGGACAGAGGATTCCAGTCAAGGGGAAAGTTGGCGATAATGTTCTTTACCTGGCGCACGAGCATGGCGTAGATCTTGAAGGTGAGTTAAAATATCTTCACTCGGTCTTTGAGGTTCATATTAATAATATGCAAGGGCATAGGTTTGATTTCGACATTGAAGGGACATAAAAGCCTTTGTGATAGACTTTTGACTGCATGTCATCTAAAAAGCCTTTAATTACAGTTGTGTTGAGCTGTAAATCCTTGACCGGCCTTTTAAATTGCTTATACATTTCCTATACTAGCACTAAATACTGGATTCAGTCTTTTTGTCAACTTGCAGGGTTCGTGCAAGGTGCTTAAAGTGCTTGAAACCCCTTCAAAACAGCCATAATTATGAAAAGGTACTTGAATTATTGAAAGACAATATATGTGAAATTAGTGTTTGATTTTATCCACGCAAAATTAACTCTGCAGCCCGTCTGATAGAGATATAGAGGCGTTTAGCATGGCTATGAGCATGGTATTGCTCATATAATTATCCAAGTATATGATACAGCTTTTATTCTAAAGGGTCAATCATTTATTCATGGGGGAAAAAAGTGATATCTTTGTCATAGTATCCCAGTTACCACAGTTGTTGCATGTGCTGTACTTTATTTGTACCATTTTGTTTTATTAGTTTGTTTTTATTGCTCTATTTTCCTTTTTTAGAATTTGAAAGATAATGAAGATGTGTGTCTCTGTTCTCAGGGGCCTGTGAAGCGTCTCTGGCCTGCTCGACGTGTCACGTGTACGTGAACAGCGACTACTGCGATAAACTTCCAGATCCTGAAGAAAGGCAAGTAGAATACAACATTATGGTAGAGCTGCACGATTAATCGTTGAAAGATAGGGCTGCAACAAACGATTATTTTGATAATCGATTAATCTAACGATTATTAGAACGATTAATCGACTAATCATCAATTATTTCGCCGACTAATCAGTAAGTTTGGAACGATTATTCAGCTTTTTCAATTAGTTAAAACACTGAGTTATACATATTCTAACTATAATATAAAAAAAGATAATCACTTTAGCTTTTGAAATGTTTTTTTAATGAACTTTGAGCCAACTAAACAGGTCATTCTCTTTAAGTTCTCAGATTTCTGTCCAACTCAAATCACACACAAATGCTCTCTAAGCATTGTTTAAAAATTCTGTTCTCTTTCAATAGAAAAAAAATAAACAAAAATTAATCAGCTGCATTACAGACATACTTAATCTGCAAACAATTATTATAAGAATAAAAAAATAAAAAATTGACATGACAATTGAGCTGAGCTGACAGAGACATTCTCATTCGCCTTTTAATTTACAGTATGAAAAAGTAAGTGACATGATATTCTTCATAACATTTCCTTTTGTAAGTCTTCATGAATATGGAACAAAATACAGGCAAGTGATAAGACTGTAATACCTAATAGTGTTACAATAATAAAAACAGCCCTGATTTCTAAGCTCGATCAAGCTTTATTCTATGCAAAAATAAATCATCACATTACTGTATTATATTATTATTTGTTAATATTATTGCTATTATTAGTAGTATTGCATTCTCTAATAAAGAGATTTACTGCTAGTTATTTAGCTCATTTACCTCTCACCGGCTCCTCTTGTTTCCTCTTTAAGTGCTTTAACATGCATGTTGTGCTCCCGTGAAAAGCAAGTTCCGCCTTGCATGTATTGCACACGACAGCATTCTTGGTTTGAAGTTTTGTGAAACTTTCACACACCTAGCTAGTTCGGATTCGTTTGCACTCCGTCATAATTCGCGCTGTGTTTTCTTCTACCGCAATAGCATTTGTAACGGCTGCATTACACTCTAGCGCTACAGCGCCGTAGCGGTCTCATCGCGATATTGCAGGCCCTTACATTAGGTCACGTGAGATCAAACGACTACTCGACAACAAGATATTTTGTCGACAATTTTTTATTGTCGACTAATCGTTTCAGCCCTATTGAAAGATCGCAATCTCTATTCAAACACCCACGCAATCTTATTCCTACATGACAATGATTTGGCTAAGTCTGTTACAGTAATTCAAATTATCTCAGAAATACTGGGATTATAAGTTTATAGTTTGGATAAAGACACTGATGTCTAATGTAGCAATCAAAATGTAGTAAATCACTTTTTGAAAGCAACTTATAAATATTGTATAATTACATTGTTACACCAGTAGGTGGCGACAAGTGACTGTTAAAAAAGCCTTTATGAGTGAGTCATTGAATGATTCATTCAAGAGATTAATTTAAAAACGCTGATTCATCCAGTGATAAAACAAGTGAAAGGTGTGTTCGACTTGAAGCGGCACTGCGCAGACCGATCGGCTTATGACACACGGAGCCGTCTGTTCTAGGGTAGGGCAGATAGACGATACCATCGTCCATCGCGATGGCTAACAGACATCACGATGTTGAGCCGGCATCGCAGACCCCCCCCATGTTTCCATGGTGACGCGTCATGTGATTCACCACAGCCAGAATAGCGCTGTATGACAGATGTAGCGCTTTTATTTTTAAATATTAACAAACTTGCTTACCATCATCTATCTTCTATTCCAATTCTCAAATACGTGTAAGTGAGTTTATGTCGTTTAAAAACCTAAATGATCTCGATCTGTAACGGGAGATGGGCGCCGTCATGTTTGTTTGGGCTGCAGTTCAGAGATTCCTGTCTGTTGGATTTATTAAAACATGTGAATTCATGTAACGTGTGTGTGTGTGTGTCCCTGCAGGGAGGATGATATGTTGGACATGGCTCCGCTGCTGCAGGAGAACTCTCGTCTCGGCTGCCAGATCATCCTCACGCCGGAGCTGGACGGCATCGAGCTCACACTGCCCAAGGTCACCAGGAACTTCTACGTGGACGGTCACGTGCCCAAACCTCACTGAGCGCCGGGGTCACGAAGGACAGGTCAAGCGAGGTCAGGGGTACAGATCGCAAAGCACTGTGGGATATGACACTAAACGTGAGCAGGTTATAGTCGTTAAAGGCTTGTTCGCTGCGTGACGGCCCGTTGGGGAATCTCTCGAGAACTCTTGAGCTCCTGCTGAATTTGGTCCACAGGCATTTCCACACTGACTCCGGTGTGATCGTTCATTATCCTTCATATAACCACCAGTCTGATTTACAGAACATTTATAGATGGTATATTTTTGGCTTAAATGCACTGAACACATCAAAATCCAAGACCTGTTTCTCTCTGTTTCTTTTCCTTTGTATGAATAAAATTAGCCTATTTTAAGACCATTACGTTTTTTGGCATTGTGACCGTTTTTATGATAATTACGCTCATATGTTTCCCATGACTCTGACATTTTTCTTGATGGATTACTGTACTGCAGGAAAATTATTTGTTTTTCCAAATTTTATTGATATGCACTACCGTTCACAAGTTTGGGGTCTTGGAAGATTTTTTATGTTTGTGAAAGAGTCTCCTCTGCTCACCAGGGCTGCATTTATTTGATAAAAAATACAGTAAATATTGTGAAATATTACTACAATGTAAAACAGCCGATGTGAACATAAAGTGTAATTTATTCCTGTGATCAAAGCTGTATTTTCAGCATCATTACTCCAGTCTTCAGTGTCACATGATCCTTCAGAAATCATTCTAATATGATGATTTGCTGCTCAAGAAATATTTATGATTATTATCAGTGTTGAAAACAGTTGTGCTGCTTCATATTTATGGAAACTGTGATATATTTTATTTTTCAGGATTCTTTGAACAGCATTTATTTGAAATAGAAATCTTTTGTAACATTATAAATGTCTTTACTGTCAATTATGATCAAAATAATGCATCCTTGATTAATAAAATATTAATTTACCCCAACTTACCCCAAACTTTTGGACGGTAGTGTAAACTATCTTTCAAAGATTTGGGGTCTATTTAACAACTAATCTTGAAAAAGCTGTTTACATGGTTAAAATGGTTTACACGAAATTAAGTAGCACAGCTGTTATTATATCATCATATTAGAATGATTTGTGAAGGATCATGTGACACTGAAGACTGGAGTAATGATGCTGAAATTCAGCTTTGATCGCAGGAATAAATGACATTTCAACATATATTCACATAGAAAACAGGTGTTTTACATTGTAATAATATTTCACATTTCTTATTGTATTTTTTATTAAATACATGCAGCCTTGTTGAAAAGAAGAGACTTCTTACAACAAAAATTTTGCCGAAACTTTTGGTGGTAGTGTAAGTAAAAGTTAAAAGGCAGTGCAATGATGTATAAATACATTTTAAAAACAGGCTTTATTTTATTCATGCAAAATATAACTTCTTTTTTTCCAGGGTGAAGTATGACATGTTTCATGAGGTTCAACAAAGAATACAGAAGCATTCCACATTACAAATGAATTCTGGTTTTCATAAATATGAACATGTTCCGACTCTTTCTGTGTGCAACTGTAGAGAGAGAGTTCTCCTCGTTTGCTCTGGTGTTTGATGATCAGTTCATGAATCAGCTTTTCAGTAAATGCTGTTCTGAAGTTCATTTCATTATTAATAAACCCTGAACACACAAACCTGTCAATCGTCACACACGTTTCTCCCGCCTCCGCTCAGGTCATTCTGCGCACAAATGAAATTATTTATCAGACTTAAGAAACCACAAATCTGTTGAAACTTTGTACAATAATAAAAATCATGTTTGATTTTTTTGATGTATAAAATAAACAGTAATGTGTCATATTACATGTGTTTGGAGTCTGAGATGAACAAACAACTTCACAATGAATCCAAGATCCACTTCACACAGTGTTCTTTAGTGAAAACTCACTTTCAAATAAATGTTACATAAAAAGTAGTCAAAACACTTTAAAATAAGGTATAATTTATTATATTGCATATATTATACTTTATATTAACAATATTTGTTAATGTTAGTAAAACTTTTGTTTGTTCATACATACAACTTTGGATTTGTAAATGTTGAAATTAACATTGACTAAGATTAATAAATGCTGTGAAAGTGTTCATTTTTAGTTCATGTTTGGAAATAAGGACAGGTGAGATCCGGAACACCTGCTCATCATCACGTCACGTGACAGTCGGAATTACATGTGAAATGATTTCGTTCCTCACAGTTCTGCTACAGAGTCACAGCGGCTTGTTCTCATGTGGTGAGTTTATTTACATCTGTTCATAAACACACACACACACACACATCACCTGAACATCTTGCGTTGCTGAATCAGCTCAAAGCTGCTGAGGAACGTGAGCGCGCGCCGTGCGCGGGAGTTTTACTGTTACTTTGTTGCGACTCCTGAGAGAAAACTCGCTGATCTGTTACATTGTAAGTTTTGACGTTTTTGACCAATTTTACTCTTTGTCTGAAATATTCGAGCGCAGAACTAAACTACGAGGGAATTTATCTTCAGTTTCCATATATTGTATTTTTGGCAGTTGTGTATCAGTTCAGATGTAAATAAGATTGATTAAACCCCGTTATTCAAGAGCGCCATTACAGTGGGTCTATAAAATATATTTCGAAGCATATTATCTATTATATAAAGCACCTTATGGATAATCCTGTATGACAGTCTTTTCTGTGTTTTTACGATGGCGAGATGCGTCTTCAGTTTACTCCACAATCTTTACTGTAGTGAACGGATGTATAACTCTCTCAAAATACATCACTCTGGGGGAAAAGCACTGGAATATAGTGGTGAATTCAGGTTGATTGGGACACTTTTTTTTTTTTTTTTTTTTTGCTGTTGAGATGTCTGGGAAAAAGTCCCAAACAAAAAGTCCTTTAATCTAAAAAAATAAATAAAAAATCATACTTTTATTCAACAATGACTCATTAAACTGAAAAGGTGACAGTAAGACATAACACATAATGTTACAAAATATTTATATTTGCCAAATGTTGTCCTTTTGAACTTTCTATTCATCAAAGAATCCTGGAAAAATCAGTTTCCGCAAAATGAACTGAACCAGAAAAATTCTTGAGCATCAAATCATCATATTAGAATGATTTCTGAAGGATCATGTGACACTGAAGACTGGAGCAATGATGCTGAAAATTCAGCTTTGATCACAGGAATAAATTACACTATTTACATAGAAGTTGTACCAAACCTGTATGAATTTCTGTCTTGTGCTGAACACAAAAGAAGATATTTGGAAGATGGACCCCATTGACTTCCATAGTATGGAAGACGACAAATTACATGGAAGTCAATGGGGTCCATCTTCCAAATATCTTCTTTTGTGTTCAGCACAAGACAGAAATTCATACAGGTTTGGAACAACTTGAAGGTGAGTAATATTTTCATTTTTGGGTGAACACATTTTTTAATACTATTATTCCATATTTGAAAAGCTTCAGAAAGGCTTGTGTCTCAGTTCATGTCCTTCTCTTTTCCAGCAAGCCGACGAGGAACATGAGCTCTCATGCACGTTCTCCTTGTGACCCTGCAGAAGATGCTCAGGTCACGCAGTCCACGATCCTCCTTCTGCTCCGGGAGGCCACGAATCTCGATCCGCCTGTGGATGACGGGATCTCGAGTTCGGGAGAGAATCCAGACGGCATCTCCGGCCCGAAAGACTCTGGTATAAAAAAACAATATTTACACGACAACAATGTTTTGGGGCCTGAAAATGCAAACTTTTGAAAATGGGTTTCAAAGTGCAAGTTTTTTTTAACCATAACGTTATTGTCTCTGTGTAAACTACAGACACACAAATTTGTGCTTTTTTTTTTAATGCATTGTTGTCATGTAAACGTACTTTTGGTGTGGGTTGGGAAACGCTGTGCTCGACGAACGACTACGTCAGAAAGAAAAGGTTCCATGAACAGTATATAAATGTTGTTGTGCTAACGTTCTGAGAACTTTATTAAAGACCAGATAACTGAACAAATGTTCTATTAACATTACTGGAAGAATATCTGCTTATATAACATTGAAAGAACTTTCTGAGAACGTTAGCTGGTTACAGTCACTCAGCTCTGTGAATAAACATTGGTTCCACAAACAGTTTTTAATCTTAAAACAAAGTGTTTAAATTGTTATAACCATCATTATAATGTACATTCAGCCGGTTGTTATCTCAGAATAAACCCCTTCAGGCTGATGGAGACCTGGGGCCTCATTTATAAACGTTGCGTACGCACAAAAGAAGGCATACGCCGCTCTCTACGCAATAATTGGTATTTATAAAAAGCAAACTTGACGGGAAAATGTGCGGTCCTTCACGCAAACTCTGACCCAGGCGTACGCACACAAACGGGTGAAATGAGAAATGGCGACACCGTCGGCAGAAGGAAGAAACTCGTGAAAGTGTGTGAAATGTGTAAAACTGTAGACCGTTGTGTAAAAGAAATGGCAATACTGCCTCTCATAAATAACATGAAGACTTCACAAAGCAAGTCTTACAATTAACAGCCTACAGGAACACCCGTTTGATCGATCTGCAGTGTAAAACAAACAAAATCAAACGAAGATTACAACAGAAATGCAAATTAACACATATTTGCAAAAAGAAAAGTGAAATATGTTCTGCAATAATATTGGCATGTTATGTCATCCGGTGCATCTGGTGCGTCAGTGTCCCCCTCCGACTCAGTCACCACTCCACTTAATAGGGATTCCCCAATAATTGCCGCCAGTCTCTCATCAAGAGGGGTCAGCTCCGGTGTCCCCTTTCCCCCACCCGTGGCCGACACACTCTGGCGATGGAGCGCTAGACGCTTTTTTGCATCGACTTTAATGTCCGACCATTTCTTTTTTTATTTCGGCCACGGTCGAGGTTGTGAGGCTGCAGCATTAACGGCGTCTGCAACCTTTTGCCACTTAAGTGTCTTTTTGGCATTAGTAATGCCCACACTGGCATTTTACTCCTTTTCCACCTCGCCAACGATCATTTCTACTTCACATTGAGTGAAGTTACGTTTCTTGGTTTTCCTCTCTGTGTTTGCCATGATTTCGCTATCAATGAATATTAACTTGTGGGCGTTTCACAGACTATTTATGGGCAACTATGGGCGTGACATGAAGCCGCAAAAGCTGCGCTACATTTAGAATTGATTGTGATTTATTAAGGGAAAACTGCGTAGGATGTGCGTGCGCACGGTTTTATAAATCCGAATATTTCTGTGCGTACGCACGTCCTATGTTTCATCCGTACGCCACTTCTGACGCAAATCCTATGCAAAGTTTTATAAATGAGGCCCCTGACCCTGATCACCCGTCGGGTTTATTCTGAGATAACAACCGGCTGGATGTACATTATCCCTTACTTAACTAATGGACCTTATTGTAAAGTGTTACCCTTTTTTTTTCAGTAGGGGACTCGGAGTTCATGGGCTCTTTCTCTATAATGCGAGAGTCGGACCGCAGCAGCGCATGGGAAGTGATGCGTCTGATCAACCAGCAGTGCGAGCGGCTCCTGCAGTCCGAAGGTCCAGTTGATCTCAACCCGTCAGACACCGTTATAATGTCCAAACCTCCCGAGCGTCCCGCTGTTTCTTCCGGCAGCGTCCAGTCCAATGCATGTTTCTCAGTCTACAGCTCAGAGCCTGCGATGGATGTGGAGGAAACTAAAGAAAGCGATGATCTCGCTGAGCTTATAAAGACCAGCATGAGTGACGTCAGTGAAAACTGTTTGACGGAAAACATGCATGTCGAGCTTATAAAGACCAGCATGAGTGACGTCAGTGAAAACTGTTTGACGGAAAACGAGCCCAGAGACGAGGGCTGTTTGGATCCGGGCGAATCTGTTGTCAGGTTCACAGGAAGTGATTGTCCTCTTGACTTCACTTCCTGTTTGGTGTCTGATCGAGATGCTGAGAGTGCGTGGCTCGCTCTGAACGCCTCTGAACATGCATCTTCATTAGACCTCAACAATAATCTCCAGAGTCCGAATAAAGAGATCCACGATACGCAGGCGGTTCTGACGGCATCATGGGACGCCCACAGACGCACCCAGAGGAAACAGCCTCGACCCGCCCGGAGCCCCGACCCGCAGGACCCGGATGTGCAGGGCGTCACGTTCAGCATGTGTCCCGAACTGGAAATCGGCACGGATCAGAGCAGACTCATCATCACCTCCAATTACAGGTGAGATGCACGATTCTGGATAAATTGAGAATCACAAATTAAAAAAAAAAAAATCACGATTTGCCCATGATTCTGAATAGACAACTAAACAAAATAAGATGTAATTTCCTAGAGGTTCTTACAAAGTGTTAATTCACCCTTCTCCAGTAGTTTGATTGACAGGCGATCTGACCAGTCATAACACCGAATTTACCATTTTGTCTGACAAAAAAACCAGACAAGAGAGTTAGTAGATTAGGTGAATAATTCAATGACTCGCACATAAAGATTTCACTTGTGTTATTACTGAATGAATCGGCGTTCTTGAATGAATGATTCAATGACAAATACTTTTTTTTAAACATCGCCTCCTACTGGTGTAACGATGTAATTCATACAATCTTTATTTGAAGCATCAATTTACTTTCAAAAGTTGATTTGCTCTATTTTGATCACTACTATAGACATCAGTGTTTATATCCGAACTATAAACTTTTATCCCAGTACTTCTGTGATAATTTGATTTATTGTAAGACAGAAATAATGATACTGTGTGGTTGAAAAGACTGAAAAGCTGTTTCATACCTAAACATGACAACTGCTCTCTCTGGGTGACAACGCAGATTTGAATGTTCGCTGTGATCGTACTTGTCAAAGGTTTTGTAGACATTACCGAATCGCTGTCATTTAGGAATTAGATCAACGTGTGGGTGTTTGAATTGAAATCACGATCTTTTAACGATTAATCGTGCAGCTCTTGAATGAAAACAGTATTTCTGTAAGATGAGCCTGATGTTGTGTTGTCCTCTGCCCAGCGAGGAGATCAGACGCTTGAGACGAAGCCGGAGCAGCCGCTGCCGATCCCTACAAACCTGCCTGAGGAGCAGCTCAGAAGAGGAGAGCGACTCCTGCCAGTCCAGTCAGTACCACACACACACACACACACACACACGCACACACTCGTCAGTCAGTACCACACACACACACGCACACACGCACGCACTCGTCAGTCAGTACCAGACATATCCACCAGAGGGCGTCACACACACACACACACACACACTCACACTCACACTCACACTCACACTCACACTCTCTCTCTCTCTCACACACACACACACACACACACACACACACACACACACACACACACACACACACACACACACACACACACTCACACTCTCTCTCTCTCTCTCTCTCTCTCTCTCTCACACACACACACACACACACACACACACACACACACACACACACTCACACACTCACACTCTCTCGCTCTCTCTCTCACACACACACACACACACACACACACACACACACACACACTCACACTCACACTCACACTCACACTCTCTCTCTCTCTCTCTCTCTCACACACACACACACACACACACACACACACACACACGTCAATCAGTAACAGACACACCCATCAGAGGGACAGACACACACACTCTCTCTCTCTCAGTACCAGACACACCCACCAGAGGGACACACACACACACACACACACACACACACACACACACACACACACACACACACACACACACACACTCACACTCACACTCACACTCTCTCTCTCTCTCTCTCTCTCTCACACACACACACACACACACACACACACACACACACACACACACACACACGTCAATCAGTAACAGACACACCCATCAGAGGGACAGACACACACACTCTCTCTCTCTCAGTACCAGACACACCCACCAGAGGGACACACACACACACACACACACACACACACACACACACACACACACACTCGTCAGTCAGTACCAGACACATTCACCAGAGGGCGTCACACACACACTCACTCACACACACACTCTCCATACCTGTCAACATTTGGGGGGGTTCAGTTGAATCTGGTTTCAGTTCAACCACATGCGGTTTCATGTCATCCATACATTACACACCCCATCGCCAAATCATAGAAAAATTCATTTAAGACAGTTGTATTCATCTTAACAATACACAATAAATCAATATACAGAAAAACAGATTTCTAAAATAAGGGATAGGCCACAAATATGCGAGTACAGTTTGCAAAACTGAACAGGTGATGTGGTGTAATATTCAGTTACTGTAAGAAACCGTTCCAGCGGGTGGAGTTTACTGTACTGGATATTACACATCACCTGTGTATACTCCACAGGTTTTCACTGGAACTGAATATTTAGCATATTGTTGTGTAACTTCACCAACTGGAACAGTATTTCACAATTTTTCACAGGAACTGAATATTACAAAATATTACCTTGTACATATTTTTTTTTTCTTTCTGTATAGTTCTATTTTGTTAATAAATTTTGCGTTGTATTTAGGCTTTCTCGTGTGTCCCTATTTTTGTTGCGTTCCTTTTGAGCCACGGGGCGAAACGGAGCCACAAAAAAAAAATAGAACTCTGTTATGGTGCTCAATTTGTCTTGGCTTGAATGGTTTAAAAGCATTTGCAAGAATAAGAGCTCATCATATAATGTAACGGCTGCCAAAGGATTACAGAAAAAACGGATGCTGCGTTAATTGCGTTAAATATTTACCACTGAGTCTTCTTTTCCCATTTCTACCAGGGTTTCATACAAGATCTGGCAACTGGACAACCGTAGAATAATATATTGATGTGATTATTCATATAACGACGTTTGGGCCATACAAATTACAGGAGTTTCACGGGAGAAATAACAAAACGGGAGGGGGGCGGGAGATGGGTGTGAAATACGGGAGACTCCCGGGGAAAACGGGAGTGTTGACAGGACTCACTCTCTCACTCACTCACTCACTCTCTAGGCGTTTCTCAATGTCAAGGAAGGATCCTCGGAAGCCAGAATTTCGAGGATGCTACGTCATCGACATCCGTCGAAGGACTGTTCCAATGTTGAGGATCCTCGGAATTTCAACCAAGGACTGAGTCCTTCGTTCTAAAAAAATCCCATATACAGGAAAGGATGCATATGTGTAGCCTTCGCACTCTCAAATCACCCACAATCCTATGCGTGCAACTTTGCTATCTTGTTCAAAAAATTGTACATGTCTGACATTAACGGAGTCAAATGCTTTCAAATGTAAGTATATTTACGTTACCAAACATTTGTTTTAAAAAATAATTGCATCCATTATGTTATGGGTCAAATTGACCGCACTGTTTAAACACACTTGACAGTCAAATAATCAATATGATTAAAAAAGGAGTTTATTGATTTAAAAACGATTATATTGCCTGAGTGAACAGAACTGCGTCCATAGCAACGCTCTGTTTTTCATTTTCACTGACGTAATGACGTGCACTTGCTAGCCTGTTCCATTTACGTGTTCTCCGAATGCTAAAGAGGAGCCTCGCCTAGCCCCTGAAGGAAGTGACTTGGACGGACCAGTCCTGCCAAGGAAGTATCCTTGACATTGAGAAACACCTACTCACTCACTCACTCACTAGCTCTAGTACCAGACACATCCACCAGAGGGCGCGCGACGCTCGCTCACTCACTCACTCACTCACTCACTCTAGTACCAGACACATCCACCAGAGGGCGCGCGACGCTCACGCACACTCACTCACTCACTCACTCACTCACTCACTCACTAGCTCTAGTACCAGACACATCCACCAGAGGGCGCGCGACGCTCACACTCACACACTCACTCACTCACTCACTAGCTCTAGTACCAGACACATCCACCAGAGGGCGCGCGACGCTCACGCACACACACTCACACACTCGTTAGTGCCGCTCACTCGCTCATCACTAGCTCTAGTACTCATACTGATCAAACTTGTTGCAAAGTTGCAACTCACCTTTGTTTATATAGCGTTACAATAAGGTGTCATTAGGTAACGTTGATTGTTGCATTAACTAATATTAACAATGAGCAAGACATTTATTCCAGTGTTTATTAAGGTTAGTTAATAAAAACACAACTGTTCATTACTAGTTAATGTCAGCTCAGGTCCATTAATATTAACAGATACAAAAATATGATAATATTTTCAATTCGGTTCATTTATTTTTATAGTGATTTTCTTAATCTATATTTTTTCACAGCAGCTTTACAGATTATGCTTGTTTTAATGTCACAGTTTGGAATTCTTCACTTTCAGACGTTTAAACTCTTGAACTTTCATCATTTCAAATCCTCAATCGTTTATTTTGGCAGAATGCTAGTGATGTCCACCCACCAAAATGTTGAGAATTATGTGAATGTGTAAATAAAGCACACACTGTGTTCCCAGAAAGAAGATTGACAGGGGGACCCTTGACTCTTCATTACTATTATATCTCATTATACGCAACAATCAAGCTTTCCTGTAGCTCAAACAGTAGAGTGCTGGCGCATAGGTCATGGGTTCGATTCCCAGGTGTTTCAAATGTGATCGATTCAAATGTGTACCTTGAAATGCATGTAAGTCGCTATGGATAAAAACATCTGCCAAAATGCATAAATGTATACGTAGTTATAAGCGTTTATTCACAGGGTTGTTGAGGGTCTCAGTGTTTGTAGAGTCACACTGAGTGTTAGTGTTGTGGCGATGATGAAATGATCAGTTCTGGTGTGTTTGTTCCTCAGGGAGTAAGATGTGTGCGTCGTGCTGTACGAGGAAGACTCCTCTCTGGAGAGACGCTGAAGACGGGACGCCGCTCTGTAACGCCTGTGGGATCAGGTGAGGAAACTCTCACCGCATGTGGATTCATGTTCCCAGTCTTAAGGCCGTTCACACTAGAGTTTCCGTTCACACTAGAGCTGCACGATTAGTCGCAATGAAACCGCACGCGATTTGGCAAAGGCTGCGATTATTTTATGCGCATTTGTTTGAGAGTTGAGTCTCTCTCTAAAAGTCATTAAATGGATTTTGTGAAAATGAAGGCCTTAAATAGCATTAAAAAGCATTACATTTTAATCCTACAGGCATCAAAAATGTTGATACAGTTTTGAAGAAAATGTTATGCTATCAATTTATTTGAATATAGCCTTCTTAATTAAATTTTTTTTTTTTGATTTGCTGTCGCAAAATATGTACGTTAGTGTGATAAACATCCAGAACCGGTTCGGTAATTGCTTCCGGCCGGAGATGCGGAGATGACCTGGGTCATTTTTATCCAGACATCAATAGCTGTATTAGTGCCAGTGAGCCTGACCTTCATTCATTAAAAAGATGCCATTAAACAAGTATTTGAAATATACTGTCTTTATGTTGTTTCTGTTTACATTTGTTTGTTTATTTTGTATTTTTTTGCAGGTACAAGAAATATCGCGTGCGATGTCAGCAGTGCTGGAACATCCCGAAGAAAGAAGCGAACACCAACTCCCAGTGTCAGAAATGTGGAGACGCCCTGAAGCTGAAGGGCGGCAGCTGGTAGGACTGTCATTACCGTCATCTTCACATCTGCGGACGCTCTCAGATCTGAGCGTTTCTGAGAGATGAACGTGTGACGCTTCATCTGAACGTGTGTGTAGATGTGATTCACACTGAATCATTCTCAGGGTCTGTTATTGTGAACGGACTGATTTGCTGGAGCCATTTCTCCTCGAGCTGTTCAGTTTCGTGCTGTACATGACCATTGATTGTTCACTTATTTAATTTACCCATTTTTCTTGTTTGTGACATCATATTTATTAATGAATTATTTATTGATTAATGTATTTTCTTTGGTCACAGTCATCTCTCTGGTTTGTTTTTCCACTAGCTGACCATCACATGTGTTTGTGTTCAGAGGTTGTTCTGTGCGGGAATAAAATATATTAAATTGTATTTATTATAGTGCTCTATTGTCAGCGTTTTCTTAAACAATACTTAGACGCTTTATCTAATTCAGTTCGACATGAATCACGTCATGATGTATGTAGATTAATATTAAAGTCAGCATGAGACGGAAGTCACTCTTCCGTATATCCGAGTGAAACGCTTCTGGAACAAGAACAAATTTGGGCGGGGCTTGATTTTGTTCATTGGGAATTGATTGGATGGTTGTGGTTTGCTATAGGCTGATCTCATGTGAGTGACAGGTTGCCCCACCCTCGTCATCAGAGAAGAGATGCTGCAAGAAGTTATTCTGATTCAAGATTATTAAAACAATAATTATGTGCATCCATAAGTCATTTACAATAAACATGTTCCATAAAAAAAAAAGAAAAGAATTGTCAATTTTAATGATATAATCAGCTGGTTTATGTGTGTGTGCTGAGTTGGGTTTGTGAGCGTAAGTCAAACGTTCTGCTTTAAATATGACTAATCGATTCTGGCATTTGATGAGAATTAAGCATTTCATTAATTTACTTTATTGGTCTTTTTTTCTTTTTTTTTCTTTCTTTTTTTTAAGGCCAAAAATCTCAAAACCAGTCGGTCCTCGTCCGCCTACTTAATCTGAGGATGATTCAGTTCAGATTCACATGTTCCCAATATTCAGTACGGTTCTCTATAGAACTCTAGGGTTCTTGACTCTATTTTAAAGAACTCTTTATGCCAAAAAGGCTCTATATAAAGAGAAATGTCTTAAATTATTGCATGCATAATATATATATATTTTTATTAGTGTTAAATTGTTTACTAGCTGTTAATTCATAAAATTTAACAAGTAAAAATGAATTAAAGCAAAATTGATTAAAACTGAATTCTTACAATGATCCCTAAAAGTGCCATTTCACAAACCCTTTTCTTTTAAAGGGGTCATTTTATTATGTTTCCAGAAGTGCACTGATATTGTTAGTATATTTATATAAAAAATTGTCAGAATTTAGAAATATATCCTGATTTTAGCCTCTGATTTGAACACTCTGTTAGAAGGGGTGTGTCTTCAATGTAAACGCCCACTCCTGTGATTGGCTAACATCTTTGCATATGAAATGAGTACTACATGTGGAACTCTCAAATCTTTTACTACATTTTTACTATTACAGCTCCAAGATTAACTAATCGTGAAGTGTTGATTATGGCGTTATATTTAGATCGACTCCTGTCGCGTGAACGCTTGCAGCGATGACATTCACATAGTTGAAATAAATAAGCTCTTTCCTAGCATTAGGATCCTTTGGAAGGTAATGTTATTTTTAGTCCAGTGATCCCCTAAAAGCTGTCTTTGGACTAACGAGGAACTTTTGAGTTCTGAAGTTTACAGGATGTTTTTATAGTACAATGACCTCGAATGCCAAAAGATCAAGGAAAATTAGATTTCTCAGTTCATGACCCCTCTACAAGTGTGTTTGTTCCTTTGCTCTTTGCCAGTTTATTATGTTCAGGTCCCAGATCAGAACCGCAGTGGTTGTGTTTGCTGTGAATCTCTGTTGTGTGTGTCGCCATGATCTGTGGTTTTTCTGTTTGTTTAGATTTGAGTTTGAAATGTAAGGAGCTGTGAAGGAGAGATGGTGATAGAAAGAATATAGAAGGGAAAATTATATTTCAATGCTTTTTAGTTTTGTGCTCGCTCCCAAATTTCTCATTGTGGGAAAGGCAGCGAGAAATTACATGCAGGATTTAGGATTTTTATTCATTTTATTTTGCATGGTGTGTGTGTGTGTGTTGCTGCCAGGTTTATAGAGGAACATGATGTCCTTCCTGACGGGTCATGACTGACATCCTTCATTATCAGTAAAACCCGAGGAAACATTCAGTACATTCAAATATCGGAGAGCATCAATGAATCATAAGATGTCTAATGTTCACTCACATTTCAGACTTCTTGGAATGTATACTCAGTTCTGTCGTGTGTCAGAAACATATGCTTATATGCATTATGTCCGAAAATTGGCGAAGTTGTTTTTACCATTTGGTTTCAGTAAATGCTCTGAAAGTTTGCAGTGTGTTTCACTGAACTCGACTATCAAGAACAATCTGATTCCTCATGAAATCAGCCCTTAACAGTATACATGCAGTGTATAATGCAGCTGTTTGTGAATGTAAAAGGTCTGCAAAGTTTCAAAGATCAAAGTGCAGATAAATGAGTTATTTTCTAAAAGCGATTCTGAACTGAAACGCGACGTCAGTAATTCCAGTCTCACTTCCTGCTGAACCTACATAGGCTTGAAACTCATTTGCATAAAGGTCTTGATTGGCTGAACAGCATCTCTTTGCCCCGCCCTCAAACACTGTCATTGTATCTGAGACTGGAAGAGTTTGGTTCGTGTTGTTCATGTCGAGAAGACGCTCTTTGAGATTGATAAGGTAAAACCCACATCATCGTTACTGTTCGTATCACTGTGTATCAAAGAGCTGAGATTCAGATATGATAATGAGCGTTTGCTTTCTGACCAATCAGAGCAGAGCAGCTCTCAGAGAGGCGGGGTTTAGAGAGACTGAATCCTTGATCGAAGCGTTTCAGACACTGAGAGAAAAGAGCTGATGCTGCAGTGGAGATTATGAGAAAATTAAAGTGTTTTTTGACCTTTGCATGTCAACCTGTTGTAGGAGACGCCAAAACACAATTAGGACCCTTTAATAATAGCATAATAGGGGCACTTTAAATAACCCCGTCTTTATCAACACGTTATCATTCAAGTTGTACGTTTGAACTCCTGTTGTCCTTTTGAACGATGCTAAAGCTTTTATGATTTTGGCCCTGTCCCATCGGCTCCACCTCGTTAATCGGAAACCCGGCGGCCCCTTCACAGCGTATTAAGAAATGAGTTATGAATAATGAGCGTTCGTGCGCTCACACCTGTGACCGCGGCAGATATATCCTGTTTGGAAAATGGCCGACGGTCTCGCCAAACCCTCCCGCCCCGAGCACTCCAACAGGAAGTGTGGACAGGAAGCAGCTGTCGCTGACTTCCTGCCTCTGCTGCTCCAGGTGCATCCTGGGTACTCGGTGCTCACCAGAGCAGACACAAGCTTTATCTGTACAAGTCCGTTCGTTCTCAGCGAGCGCTGACCGATGGGGTGCAATGTAATGATTTACAGTCAAACCAAAATTTATTCAGACACCTTCAACATTACATTAATGTCCATCACTTTATCACAGTTTATTCGCTATAGTTTAGAAAATGGTAATAAAATATGGCAAGAACTCAGAGTTATCAAATCAGTTGATATTTGACTGGTTTTGTCCGTCCGTCTCACTAATGAATTATTTTGAATATCTGTCAGCTGATAATACCAGTTTAGCTCAAACAATTACCAAGCAATGCTTCATTTTGTTCAGTCCGTGGTGTAAAAAGGTCGCATTAGCAATTAAAGGTAAAACACTTTGGTAATACATGTTCAGGTTCAAATAAAAGTAAGTTAAAGTGTCTGAATAATTTTTGGTCCCAAATGTTTATAAATGTTACTGGTAGTCACTGTATGAATAATTTTTTGGGTATAATATGTCACAGTTTACTTTCATTTAGCCATCCTCACTTACATAAATGAACTATAGTGTCCGGCTATAGTGTTTGTTACTGTATATTTGATGTGTTTTCTGAATGAATCTGGATTGAACACGCAAGCGCTTGTAAAGTCTGATTCTCTCACTGTTAAACGCAAGAGCAGCCGCGCGTAAAGGATATATTTAATCGTACAACGGTTTCTGCATCTTATCAAACCACACAACTCTTGAGTTTGTTTAGTCCACATATAAAAAATCAAATGTAGGATTTTTGAAAACTATAGTCTTGTGTATGGAAGCTTAACAAAAGCTTTAAAAAAAAATAACTCGCGAATTTCTCACAATTGTGAGAAAAGGTCAGAATTGCGAGTAATACATTTGTAATTGTTTTTTTTCCTTCAGAATTGAGGGAACTCAAAATTGCTAGGGAAAAAAATAATCAGACATTCACAATTAAAGATAATTGCGACTGATTTTTTTTCGTGCAGTTGCAAGTGTATAACTTGTAATTCTGCCTTTTTTCTTCAGAATGGTGAGATTTAAAAGTCGCAATTACGCTTTTTGTTTTTTAGAAACAGACTTCCGTACTCGTGACATTTCACCTCTAAATCATATTTTAAAAGAATAACGTTAAATAGATTTCTTTGTTTCGGAATGCTAGGGTGTTGTGGCTGGTTGCCAGGGTGTTGCTATGGGGTTGCCAGCTGGTTTCTAGGCTGTTGCTTGTATAACTGCGCTCGTAAAGTCTGATTCTCTCGCCTTTTCACACAAGAGCAGCTTGTCAAGGATATAGTTAATTGTACAGTGGTTTCTGCATCTTATCAAACCGCACGACTCTTGAGTTCGTTTAGTCCACATATGCTTCATAATGTTTCTGATGTGTTTCATAGTCATGAATCATGTCATGTTTGTTGGCTTAAAGTCGGCTGATGTTTTTAATCAAATGTAGGATTTGATATTTGAAAACTGTAGTCTCGTGTATGGAAGCTTGTTTCCAGGTAACTTTTTTTTAATCTCGCAATTATGAGTTTATTACTCGTTACTTGCAATTGCAAATTTGTATGAAAATACTGAGAGAAATAAAGTCAGAATTGCGAGTCATAAATTTGCAATTCTGTTGTTTTTTTTCTCGGAATTGAGAAACTCGAAATTGCTAGGGAAAAAATAATCAGAATTGTGAAAAACTCACAATTAAACATAATTGCGATTCCCACATTTCTGACTTTTTTTCCTTCAGAACTGTGAGATTAAAAGTCACAATTATCATTTTAGTTTTTATTCCATGGCAGAAACAAACTTCCGTAATCGTGACATCTCAACATAGTGACATTTCAACTATAAATCATATTTTGTAAGAATAACGTTAACTAGATGTCTTTGTTTCGGAATGCTCGGGTGTTGTGGGTGGTTGCCGGGGTGTTGCTATGGGGTTGCCAGCTGGTCTCTAGGGTTGTATAACTGGGGCCTGTACCATGAAGGTAGCTGAACAAACTCGGGGTTACAGGATTAGTTTTGAGTTGACAAAACCAAACCGATGCAATCAGGCTTTATTGGTACCATGATGCAGCTCATCAACTTTCTCTGTCAACTCAGGCTTTGATCCTCAAGCTATGATTACTCCACGCGCGCGTGCACATAAAAGAGTGACGTCGACACTGAACAACCAATCGCGGGTAGAGCGAGAGCGATATATTTTTCCGCGGAGGAGCAAGAGATAATCATTCAGAATTACGATGAATTTAAATATGTATTTCAAGCTCAAAACAACACGGTCTCTGCTGCCAAAGCAAGAGAAGACTGTTGGAGAAAGATTGCTGATTGTTAATGTGTAAGTTAAACAAATACGTTCTATATTTATGTAAAATTATGTATGTATGTATGTGTAGCCTATTTATGTGTAATATAGCCTATAGGCTATTTTTATATTATATAAAAAATGTGCATGTATGTACTAAGAAAGATTAATATTCATTGATTTTTAGATGCAACCCCAACTCCAAATGTTCTTGGCAGCAGATAAAGACAAAATATAAAAATATAATTCAAAGTGGTGAGTATTTACCACAACCTTTTATTACTTTTGTGAACATTTTATCACAAACACTTGTTTGCAGCAAACAGAAATAAAGAATTAAATTCAGTAAACCAGAATACACTGTGGCGGAGGAGTTGGCTCTGAGTAGGCAATAAGGGACGGCCGATTATGGATGTGATTACAGGTGCTGTACAATCTGACCCTGGTGCTGGCTCCTCTAAGCAAGTAACACTGGGTATGTGTGCAATACATTACTACTTTTTTAAGTTGTAAATATAGCTGACTATGTTCTGCAGTAGAGGGAAATACAGTGTCCCTGTTGAAGCCAGCACACATACACACAGTCTCCCACACAGAGGTCAGTATGCAGCAGACAGAACACCAAACATAACCTGCTTTACAACAGTTATGCTTTACATTGGCCTATTTTTATTTATTAGGGTGGAGGAAATGAAGACACTCTGTCTGTGTGTTCTCAGACAGTTGCTGATGTGAATGCACTGGGCTTTTTTTATTATGGCAAACATTTGAATGTGTGGCATAAAAAAGGGACTGGCCCTTACACATCTCTTTTATTGTAGGATTTTTCACAACCTGCCCCAGAAACTGAGGCCTCTACCTCAATGGGCTTCAGAAGAAATGTGTAAGAATTTAAAACCCTTGACATAAATTACAGTCAGTCCTGTGTTTGTAGGAAGTCAAGGAACTTTTTGTGATTTTGATGAGCCTCCAGAAAACTTGTAATGATCATGTTTGTGGTGGAATTATGTTTCAGGTGGAAACCGACTCAGTCAGGGCCCTGTACAAAAGGAGTCTTGAACTAGACTGCACACTAAAGGAGACTTGAACTAGACTGTTCACTAAAGGAGCTGACTGTGAGCTGAGGAGGCTCCAAACAAAATCAAACAGCTTGATAAAACTGATCTCAGTATGTGTATATAGTTATATATTTTATATATATATATATATATATATATATATATATATATATATTAGTATAACTTATTTAACCAAGTAACACTTTAGTATGAATATTTATTAATGCCACTTTCTCTTGCTCTCTTTCTCCCTCCCATCCCACAAAACCAATAAAACAGTTTGAGACCTATCTGCAGTTTCAGTGTGCTTTTATTAAGTGAAATATTGTATGGTGATTGCATCTACACTGCATACATGTTGCAATGACTTGGGAATCCTATCATAAGATTAACAGAATAATAATAAAAAAGATTCAAAATAATTCTTAACATGTATTATATTGTATAGTAGGCTACATTTGTGAAATTTGCTTTTTGAAAAAACAAAACAAGTGTTCATGTGATGTCACCCTATCAATATATCTTACTGGCAATTTGTTAAAAGCCCTCTTTTATGGACATGGTCGATAAATGTCCGGGGAACACTATTAATGAAACTATTCATGTACTCCCGCAGAGCGAGGACCACCTTGCGAATGGTTCGACAAACATATGTTTTCCCCTAGCTTCTGTGCGTCACCCACCGTGCAGGAATGTACCACTTGCAAAAAACTAAAACAAAAAAAACGCAAAACCATTTGCGGTACAGTAAGTGCATGAATTCGACGTGTTAAATTCTTTATGTGCGGCTCAAGAAGTTCGCAAAGATAAGACATTCCTTCCGCGGAAAATCTGTATCTTTCATACAAGTAACTATCAGTTAAGGCAAGGGGATTTTGTCTGGCTAAAAACTCTTTCTCTACGAAGTGCTCGTCAAACAATTTGCGCTGAGGTGTCACAGGATTTGGAAGAAAAGGTGAAGTCATTGCAACAGACACTTGGAATAAGTTACGTCACCTATATGTTTCTTTGCTCTCAGCTGATTGGTCAAACTTCAGTCTGAGATCTTGAATCCAGAACATAACCTGCCCCGGAGCAGGTTAGCCGTGCAGCGTAAGATACCATGGCAACGAACACCGATTAAAGCCAAGCTACTTTCATAGTACCTAAAACCCAGGGTTGGCGGAAACTAAGCTGAAACATAGCTGGCTAGCCACCTAAACCGGCTTCATGGTACAGGCCCCTGGTCTGTTGTTGTTGTTGTTGTTGTTGTTGTTCTATGATTTGTTCAATGGTGGATCTGATCACTTAGTAAAGCAGCAACACACTCTCCTCAACACACTCTCCTCAACACACTCCCCTCAACACACTCTCCTCAACACACTCTCCTCAACACACTCTCCTCAACACACTCCCCTCAACACACTCTCCTCAACACACTCTCCTCAACACACTCTCCTCAACACACTCCCCTCAACCAGGCTTGGGAGGGTTACTTTAAAAATGTATTCCGTTACAGTTACAAATTACTTCATTAAAAAAGTATTCAGTAACGTAATCCAAGTACTATAATATGAAAGTAATGTAACTGATTACTTTTGGATTACTTCAAGGTCACGTATATAAATAAAGTCAAGCAAGAAGAAATATAAAAAAAAAAAAACTTAAACTTATTTAAGTTTTTATTAAATAACAACTTATTTAAGTTGTTATTAAAACTTATTTATTAAGAATTTGGTCCAGTGTACAATATTTTCAAAATATACACACAGGCCTTAATATATATTTATGTAAAGGGCTATACAGACATCTAGTGGCTAATGTATGGTATTACAGATTATTTTGTTTTATTTGTAACTAATTTTTAACTAAAAAATAAAAACACAACATTTAAAAATTTTACACAATCTACATATTAGTTTATTTAGTTTATTTAAAATAGGCCTACATGTTGACT
>CM038631.1:40022597-40090097 GCA_021554675.1 Leuciscus idus
TAGAAAGACTCCAGCATGATTTAACATCATGGCCTGTAAAGTTTTAACAGTGAATCCTCTTAATGATCCATCTGTGCTCGTCACTCCTGATCTCATGATGATCAACCAACGTTTGCTGTTTAGTCTGGAAATGTTCCTCTTTGTTTTGCCTTTTTATTTCTCACTCCTCAGATGACCTGTCAGGGTTTAATAAACTAGTTGAGTTCAGATCTGTTCACGCTGATTTAATGAGTCTTTCAGCAGTGAATGTCTGTCTGAACTCTGAGCAGAACTGGATGAAACACCCAGAAGTGGAGTGACACCGAATTCATCCGCCATGTGAACGTTACTTTTAAGTCAAGTCACCTTTATTTATATAGCACTTTTTACAATACAGATTGTTTCAAAGCAGCTTTACAGTGAAAACAGGAAAATAATGCAACAAAGTTTGTTTCTGCAGATCTAGAAGAAAATGGCGTCATAGTACATCTTAAGTAAGTTCATTGATGGTTCATTTTTTATGTAAAAAAGTAATTAACTTAGTTCATTTATTTATATATATATATATATATATATATATATATATATGTCATAGATGTCATCGTCTAGCTCAGTTCAGTTCTCATATAATGGTGTCAATGCAGGCAGATCAATATTAATGTTGAGTATTATATTAAATGTCCCCAACTAAGCAAGCCAAAGGCGACAGTGGCAAGCAACCAAAACAGAATGGAGGAAAAACCTTGGGAGAAACCAGACTCAGTCGCTCAGTTCTCCTCTGGCCAACGAACGAACAGTGTCTGATCATGATTCAGGCAGAATTACAGGTCAGAGGTCAGATTAAGGCCCAAGTTACAGCATTCCCAGAGCACACCTATCTCATATGCAATCACCATGGATCAATTGTAGTTCAAAAGTGTTTAAAGTAATTTGGAGTTGGTTTCAAAAGTGTCCGGAACTTGCCGGAAAAGTTCACTCCTGTTGGTAGAAACTTGTTTTGACCCAATTTTGTTCAAAATTACATCACACCTGTTCATTCTGTATATAAGGGCTTTTTTATTTTCTTTAAGTTATGTTTTTTGCCTTTTTGTGCCTTTATTGGATAGGACAGTAGAGATTTGGCAGGAAAGCGCTGGGTAGAGAGAGGAGGGAAAAGGATTGGCAAAGTACCTCGAGCTGGGAATCGAATGATGCAGTTGCGCTATATATCGGCGTGCTTTCCACGAGGCTATTGGCGCCAATCATATCTGTGCTTTATAATATCATAATGTGACTTCTGCCTTTGTAAACTTAAACGGCCTTTTTTGTTTAGGTCCTAAAAGAAGCGACTCAATCTGCAGACCTCCACATGAGGAGCGATGAGAAGAATCTGAGATCATCAGGAGAACTCGTCAGCCTCGGGTCATGATGGAGAAAAGCGAGTCTCCCGTCTCACCCTCCCCATCGGTCCTCCAGCACGCCAGTCCTGCTCGTACGGGATCGCCCGACGCTAATGCGACTCGTGATGCAGAGAGGCGTACGGACGCGACTGAACCGGAGGCCACCGGAGGCGAGCCGGATACGACGACACCTCCCCGGGGAGCTCTTCAGCGCGTGTCCTCGTCCTCGATCTCCTCCACATCAATCCCTCCCAACGTCCCGGTGATCAGCCTGGCTCACACTAAACCCCCCCTCCCCCCGATGACGGCCCTGCACCCGGTCCCCCCCGCCAGCCGACATGGCCCGGTGGAGCTGAGACTCGCTCATCTGTCCTCGCTGTCCGGCGCTGGACCCCCGACGGCCCTCCTGCCACCAGCCTTCCTGAACACACACCCCTTCATCAGCAGGTTAGGAATCAAACACACAGCTATTACCAGTTAAACTCCTTCGTATGACAAGAAGAAAGAGTGGGTCCCAATGGGATCCCAATCACAATCCACAAAACTCAGAGGATCCCAATCCTAGTCTTATGCTGTGTTTACACCAAACGCAAATATAATTATTATATTCAATGTCAATGCAAAGACTAACAGCATGACAAGAGAATGACACGAATTGGGCGAGCCGGTTGCTGTGAATGCTCGATATTCGCCTCAATCGCGTCTTCCGCGCAAGTTGAACAATTTCAACTCAAACGTAAAAATTGTAATGCCACGTTGTTATGTTAGCCAATCAGTTAACAGCTTTTTGATAAGTCCGTGCACTGGGCACCTGTCCATCCTCAAGTAGTGCTGGAAATGGCTGTCAAAATGGCAGAAAGAAATGTTGTTGTTGTTGTTGATGTGCGTGACACTCCTAATCGCGCAATGTTTTTATTGGCGCAAGTGACACGAAAAACAAGAAACATCCCGCAAGTAATCTAGAGCGAGTAACGCAATGCGAATTTTTCGCTTCGCTTTAGGTGTGAACACACCATTAGAGCAGGGGTGTCAAACACACAGCCCACAATGGTGTCCAATCCGGCCCAGACACGGATCTGAACAATAATAGAAAATGGAAATGCACCGGTCGACCGGTCATAAATCGGGATGTTTTATTTTGGTCGATCTCTACTCCAGACTTGCACACAAACTGCTTTGCAATCATTTACCAAAATGTCATTTGTGTGGGAATATTACGAAGTCTGTAAACAGGACGTTAACACAGAACAGACTGGGAGAACACAGACAGAGAAACACTGTACCAGGCACTGAAAGCTCAATGTTCGTGAAATATAAGAAGAAAAATATAAATATTGAAATGGGAGTAGGGGTTTAAATGAATGTGTCTATGAAGGAGAACTGTCTTCAGAATGGTTTCGATGGCATTTTCTTGTCCTCTTACCTCTGTATAAAGTAGTGTTTAAGCGGTAAACAAGGAAGCGCTGTATCGCTGCTGTTCTATAAGCGCCACCTACTGGCAGAGAGTGAATTTGCATTTTCATTCAGTCCGTCTGCTGTTTTTGGTTTTGTGCAGGTGTCTTCTAGCATAATTATAGAATAATTTCACAAGACAAAAGTCAGACCATTCTGTTTCTGCTTTAAAACTTGAAATTATACAATCTAATTTAATTAAAAAATAACTGCTCATGCGTACATGTGTGTAGCATCTTTGTGTGGATCGTGATTAAAATGTAGGGATTACCTCTAATTTCATATGACTACAGATGTTTGTTTTGTTTTTTGTTTGTTTGTTTTTTAGGCCAGTTTGGCCTGTTATAGAGCAAATAAACAACAAATAAATTTGCTTAAAAAAAAAAAAAAAAAATCAGCAACATGTATCAGAATCAGCCATGAAAAATCATATTCGGGGCATTCCTAATAGAAAAATATGCTCACTTTAGATTAGGGTCCAATTCTCATTATTAACTATGGCATTTGCCTCAAACTCCTAATTACTGCTTATTAATACTAATAGTTAGTAAGGTAATTAGGTATGGGGTAGGATTAGAGACATAGAATAAGGCATTAATATGTGCTTTATTAATACTAATAAACAGCCAATTTCCTTGTAATATGCAACTAGTTAATTGTGAGAATTGGACCCTAAACTAAAGTGTTACCAGAGATATTACATAAAACATTATTTTAAAAAACGAATGCCTTTACACTGTAAACATGCAGTTTTCACAGAGCAGCTAGTTTTCTTGCTAATTAATTTCGTAGTTTATATGGTTAATTTTAATATAGAATAATTGTCAGCGCACTAAGGTTTAAAAAAGGTAATTCGCCCCGCACATGATTAAATTTTTTTCCCCAATCGGGCCCTCAACCTAAAATGAGTTTGACACCCCTATCTTAGAGGATCCGCAGCACTGCACATTTCAGATGAACACCTGATTCAACGTGTGTTCACCTGGCTACAGTGTTCTGGTGGTTGTTGGTAAACAACTGTTGGCAAAACAACATCTTCAGCGGCTTTATCGTCCAGCAGGTGAAAATGGAGCATCTGATCACTTAGTAAAGTAGCAGCACACTCTCCTCAACAACACGCGTGACTTTAGGAATCATTCACTGCGGGACGATGCACGCGTTAATAGCAATGGTCTTGTTTACATCAGATCAGATTGTTCATTAGTTTGATGCTCATGCTCTCTTGTAGACCAGTGACTTGCTTATCTTGACCTCCCTTAGTCTCATGGCCTGGGTACTACTGGTATTAAGAAGTATTTTGGTCGATCGGATCACAAGTGAACAACAGTAAATACAGGTGTAAACGGCGTCTAAAATGCTTCTGTTTCACCACTTCCAGAGGGATCGAAAACGCATTTTGCTTTCGTAGTGTAAACACTCATGTGATCGAACCTGTTTGAACAGCCACTAAAGACCGTCTGCTCTCCGTCTACTGGTCTAATGCGTAAACATTATGATAAGCATGCTAACCAGACAGGATTTAAACTCCCAGCAAGCAAGTTTGCGTTTAAAGGACGTCTAATAGCCGTCCAAACACAGCCCAGACGTCTAGGCTAAAACAAGGCAAAATTTGGACTGTCAGTGAAAATTTAATAGACATCTAAACCATCGCCCAAGAATAGACTAGTCATCAATCAAAACAAGGAGAAGAAATGAGTGAAGAAATGAAACCAAACACCTTGTAATCACTGTTGACTTTGCTTCCATGATGGAATATCATACTTCTCGCAAGTTATTTTGGCAAAAACGATATGTAACCAAATTCAGGGTTATTTTGTCTAGAAGTGTGTTACTCATAGCCGGACTATATCGGGTCTATAGTTAAACTAGACGGTGAAATTACGGCTATTGCTTGCTGGGTTTTGTCAGCTGGAGACCCAAGTTTGGTTTAAAGGGGAAAAACATCCCAAGCTCAATATTCTCTCACAATTCCTGATTTCTAACACACACTCACAGCGTGTTTCTAACACACACTTACGATTTCTAACACACACTCACAGCGTTCGGCGGATCTTGAGTCTGTCAGAGCAGAAACTAAATCTGATGCTCTCCGTGTGTTTTTCCGTCATCTCCAGTCGCGTTCATATGTAAATTGCGTGAGCTTATTTTGTCCATTAGATCAAAAAGATCTGAAAAAACACACATTTTCCTCCCCATAGACCCTCCCCTCGAAGAAATCAGGACAGAAGTGGGTGAAAGTGGACAAAAGAGACGGATTAAAACACCAGGTGTAAACGGGAATGTGTCTTTCTCATCTACTTGTGAACCGATCGACCAAAACGCATATTAATGCCAGCTGTAAACAGGGCCTGAGTTTCGTCTCAAAGCAGCACAGACAGAATACAGTCGGATCTATCTGAGATGTGCGGCTGTAATGAGGACAGAACGACAGGCGTCACGTTTGTCCAATCAGTGGAAGACGTTCATCAAACGCTCCAGATTGCTTTTATAGATTTCTTTTCCTCAAGTTGTCTCCTTATTTTCTGTGTTTTCTCTCTTTCCCTCAGCTCTTTCCTCGGACCGTCTGGAAGCTTTGGGATCTTCAGTAATGCTCGTGTGAAGAGACGGCCATCCGCACACTTCGAACTGGACCTCAATGACGGTACATCATTCCACTCATGGACTGTTTTCAAATCAGTGGATGTTTTGTGTTCAGCGTCGTCATTAGGGGTGTAACGATACCCTCATGTCACGATTCGATTGCGATACTCCAAGACATATGGTAAAAGGTTAACAAAAAGAATGTACTGTTGATTAAAATGCTAAATTTTATGTGACATTGTGTGTGTAAATTAATAGGCTTGAACTTGGTGCTGGAAACTCAAAGCACAGGACAATAGAGACACCAGAATAACAATATTCATGATTCTGAAGCTGAAAATACAGAATTATTTTAGACGAACATGCTTTCACTCTGACTAGATGTATTTAAAATAACGTAGGCCACTTTTTACTGGTAACATCAGACATTTGGCATTATCAGGACCCACAAATATTCCCCCATTGCATTATTATACATTATATTGCAGTGAAATCAAATTAACTCCTCGTTTCTGTGCTCAGATGTATTAAGTGGTTCATAAATTGTTTGAACAGGGTCATTTTAATAAATTCAGCTATTTTTTTTTTTAGTGGTTTTTAGTGGAGTAATAATCAGTTTTATTAAGTGGTTCATAAATGTTTGAACAGGGTCATTTTAATAAATTCAGCAAATTAATTTTTTTACTTGTGGTAAAAACTACATGTAAAAAAAAAACAAATTATGTAAAATATCTCTAAAATAGGACAGTACTAAATAAAAAATAACTTTTTGTATGATCCCTCTTATTTTGTTTAAAATTATTCACATTTTCACAGATTCTGCAAGGGGTTCACAAACGTTTTCCTGCAACTGTATCTCACATGTGGTTCTCCTTCAGGTCCTCCTCAGAAGTTGGCCCGGCGCGTCTTCACCAACAGCCGCGAGCGCTGGCGGCAGCAGAACGTAAATGGCGCTTTCTCCGAGCTCCGTAAACTCATCCCGACCCACCCGCCCGACAAGAAGCTCAGCAAGAACGAGATCCTGCGACTCGCCATGAAGTACATCGACTTTCTCGTCGAGCTGCTGAACGACCAGACGAGCGATCAGGGGAAAGACACGACAAACGGTCCGGATGGGAGGAAGGAGGAAATCGAGGATTTGGGAAACGGCAGCTCCCCGTCTCGCAAAAACAGAGACTCTATGGACTCCATGATGGTGTCGTCAGGATCCAGCTGTTACGGGGACACAGACAGCGAGGAAAGCTCAGGTCCTCGAACTTGCGGCGTTGAGACCGAACACACCGGGATCACGGAGAAGAAAGTTCAAGAACAGATACTAGCGGTCACAGCAAGCACTTACCAGCGGTGACTAAACCACAAACTAACACACTGGATATGGGTGTTTAACACTCGGCGCGTATAAACCATAGACTGTATAGAAACATGGACGTGACGTCACCCGTATGTTTCTGAAGAGCATTTTTGAAGCCCAAAGTGGGCGGAGCTGGCCGTCGCCATCTTGGCAGCGTCACTCCCGGATAAACGAAAATGGCCTGCGAGGCGGATTAGCTGAGGTGACGTAACGCTAACAGAAAGCAGACAAACGGCTAGTAGTGACATTGGCGGCAATCCACCTGTCACTCAAGTGGCCACGCCCTTAATTATGCAGAAATGTAAGGCTTAATATAATTTAAACAGATGAGTTATAAAAATATTCACCCCCCTCACAGTCGTCATGAAGGGCAAAATTAGCTATATAGACCAAAGCCACTTTTTGTACCAGGCTGTAAACATGCTTTTTTCTGCTGTAAAGTTGGGCATTTCAACATGAGGGATTATGGGATTGACTCTCTTCTGCAGCCAGTCTCTAGTGGCCAGTCGATGAACTGCAGTTTAAGACACTTCCGTGTTGGATTCAAGAGAGAGACCGGACGGATGCCGCTTGGTATAAACGTTGCCATTTTGTGTGGAATTACAGCGAATTTACTTGTTTAAATTCATGGCTTGTGTTCCTGGTCCATGTTTCATGTGTCACTTCTCCATTTAATTTCCTCTCTCTGATATTTCGAGGAATAAATAGAGTGTGTGGGTTCCTCACATGCGATCACGGGTACCTCAAACTTCACATCTACCACAGTCTCAAGCACTCGGACTGGATTATTTAATAATGTGTTGATCTTTCGCTGTTTAAAGCTGAACTGAAGACATGAGAGTCTCGTAGAAGAACTAATGATGGCAGCTCACATCCATGATCCACATCACACTGGGTTCTTGAGTCTCTAGAGTCTCTAGATGTTTGGATGATGTGAAGCTCCTCGCAGTTTGGAAGTTGCAACTATGTGGCTTGCGTTCAACTGATCTTGGTTTCAATAAAATAAGTTTCAGATTTCTTTCTCTCATTTTCACTTCCTAATAAACCCAGGAAGCTTTTAGCACTAGTGTAAGATAATGACGAGCGAAGGATGAGCATTAGGTGTGTTACTGACCCACTTGGAATGATGGGAAATGGCTCGAACCACTGGTCTTTATCAACAGAACAGCAAATACACTTACAAAAATACAAACTTTATTCAGGTTGAATGTGATTGTTTCCAGACAGACAGGTTTTGTAAAACCAGCCAAAGTTGTTTACAAAGTACCTGATGATACAACGAGTGCTTCTGATGATGAAATTATCCCTGGATCTGACAAGAACAACATTTTCAAGGTTAGTGACATCATTTGAGGGTGCGATGTCACTTTTGGAATCTTTTTTCCTAATGGAATGTAACGTCATCATTACAGAAAACCTTGGTATTTCATACTTTCATACTTTCAAAAGCATTGAAATCAAATTCTATGAATAAGCTCTGTTGTCCAGGTTAGATGTTTTTTTATTTTTTTATTAGGCATCTCATGTAAATGATGCCATGTTATTGTCAGTGTAACATCTGTGTTACCTTGACTAAAGTTAAATTTGTGGATCACATACTTTAGGAGGAGGGATCAACATGAGTCAAAAAGGGTCAAGGATGTGGATCAACACAGGTGTGTTCACATTCCCTGAGCCCTCAGATCTTTTTACTATATGCTCAGTTATTGGTTTAAAAAAAAAAAAGAAATCGGCCAATGAGGTAAAAAAATAAATAAACTTAATTCAAAGCAAAATTAGTATTTTTCTGACTCCATTGGCAGATATTTTTTCTTGTTTTAAGCATAAACTCACTTAATTTTTATAATTTTTTCAGGAAACAAGACTTAATATCTTTAGCCATTTTGCTTCTCAAGTAAATGTATCTTAATTTAAAAATGTTTAGATATTTGTAGTGGAAAATTAGACGAAAAACTTACAATGAAAGCTGTACAATGAAATTCAAGTGCAACTCCTTGTGGTAAAATTTACACAAGTACAATACAAAACACTGAGTAAAGATAACTTACAACATACAACTCAACATAGCGGCAAGAAAGAGAAAAAGAGCAGTAGAAAGTATATTGCACAATCCCGTGTGTATAAACAGTCAATGTGTTGCACAGTCCCTTCAGGAATGGAAAAATACTGAACAAGAACATTATTTTCTGCAGTGTTTTGATTATGAGGCACTTGATTTTTGTAATGTTTTTTTTTTTTTTTTAAGATATGCACTAGTAAATCTTGCAATATAAAAAGTATTTTTTGATTTCATGTTGACTTTAAGCAACGCTTCAAAGAGTCCCATGCTCACTATCTCAACTGATGCTGTAAAATGTGTGTTTTTCTGTAGCATGCACCGGCGTCACTTATTGTGTCCCTCGGTCTGTCGTCAGATGGGATTAGGATTTTCCAAGATTTTTCATCATAGACTGCTGGGACAGGAAAATCATTTTGTTTTTTTTTAAAAAGGCCCGTCCTGTAGCCGGATGCAGTTTATTCATGACAGAATCATGAGAATCCGAGCGGGATGGAAAAACTGACGCTGTTCAGCCGTGTTGTGTTTTTCCCACTTCAGCTGTGGCAGCGTGTGTGTGTGCTTGTGTGTGTGTGTGTGTGTGTGTGTGTGTGTGTGGGGAGGGGGGTCAGAGGTCATCTGTGGGTATCTGACTGTATTTCTCTCGTCGGATCAGGTGTCAGGAAGCATCTACAGTTGCTGCTGTCTCATCGCCAGCCAACAGACTTCCTGACATGGACCACGAGTTATGAAAAGATGGGAAGAATGAAAAAGTGAAAATCACCCTCTCCATTTCACCCATCCGCCACACACACTCCTGCGGCCCACATGCAGGAAGGCAGACTTGCGTAACGCTTGGTTGAATGACACGCCACAAACGCCCGCGTGTGTCACATGACGGGACGGTTCAGGGATATGCAAGGTTTGAGTGTTTCCCGTCTCTGGTACCGAGGCCTCTGGGGGGTGGGGGCAGAGAACTGGTGTGTGTGTGTGTGTGTGTGTGTGTGTGTGTGTGTGTGTGTGTGTGTGTGTGTGTGTGTGTGTGTGACGGTGAGATAAACCCCCTGATGCCCCAGGAACAGGGCATTATGGGTACCACACCCTCTCGCTGGCACAGCGCTCGGCCACCTGGAGTTTCATCACGCTTGCAGAGGTTATGACATCTCTGATGACACTGAGCACTTCCTCTGTCCAAGGTCGCACACACACACACACAACCACTCTAACACATTGTTACCCAACCGGTGATTCGTGACATTGTGACAGACATTGTGTAAAACTTAAGAATAAAACTCTTAAAGAGGTCATATGATGCTATTGTAAAGGGGAAAAAATCATGCAAATCTGACTTTTCCCGTGTTTAAGTGCTATAATCTATAATCGGGTCCCCGGTGCTTCTACCAACATAGAAAACATGAAAAGTGAAACCCAGTAACTTTGTTCTGGTGAGTCTTTCTCTGCAAGCATGTCAAAATATAAGCCAATCAGATTTCGCTCTCCTTCTGACATATGAAGAGGATCTTATTATAATATTACCGGCCCTTAATCTGCACGTTTACACACACCAGCCGACATTTGGTTTCACACGCGACAACAGAGACCAGTTCTAACGCAATGATAGAAGATCCAGCAAAGCCTGAAACTGTTCTGTGGTTGAGCACAGACGAGCACTGAACACTATTGACCAGAACATGTCACCGCTGTCTTATAAACACCTCAGGAACTGTGGACACTTGTGGAGAAGTTAAACATGATGATGAGATGATCAATGTAACTCCACAACAACTACAGAAATGTCTCCACTAACATTCAGAAACTCTTCCTGAGTCTCTCCGTAAGGCTGCACTCACTACTGGTTATTCTGGGATTCTGGATGAGTGAGATTGGCCTGTTTTGTTATTGCTGGAGTTTCTGAAGCTCGTGTGAAGACTCCGCCCTCTTCTGAACGGAGGCGGAGCTGCAGCTCATTTGCATTTAAAGGGACACAAAAAACGGTGCGTTTTTGCTCACACCCAAAAAGGGGGAAATTTGAGAAGCTATAATAAATGATCTGGTATTTTGAGTTGAAATTTCACAGACACATTCTGGGGACGCCATATATTTACATTACATCTTGTGAAAAGGGGACTAATATGTCACCTTTAAAAGTTAATTATTTTGTTTATTGGGTGTAATATAATAGGTAACAACGCTTTAATATATATATATATATATTTTTAAATACTGTACATTATTGCAGCTTCTCTATTCCCAGTCTGTCTGAAATGCTCTGATTCCTACAAAGCCCCTCCTTCTGAAGAGCCCAGAGTGCTCTGATTGGCCAGCTGACCCGGTGCGCTGTGATTGGCCAGCATACCCGGTGCGCTGTGATTGGCCAAACACCTCAAGCGTGTGTCGGAAATGTAATGCTCCTTACCATAATTAGTTTTCAAGGCTTCTAAAGCAACTTTAAACCCAGTTACAATACACCAGTCGTTTGGACATCGGTGGCTGAATTTTTCTCATGTCATGATTATAAAAACCTTTGACTGAAATCATACAGAGGATTAGTTTTTAATTGTGCTTGCATGTGAGTTGCATTAGAAAACTAAAATGTTAGTTTTATAAAACAGAAACATCTGAGCATCGACATCATTGAGTTGAGAGAACATCCATCCATCAGAAGAAACACAAATATAAAGTTTTATGTATAATTTTATTTTTTGGTCACTACATAATTTCCAAAATGAATCTTTTTTATATAAATAATATTATTACTGCAAGACCCAGAAGCATATGAATGGTGTCGTTTTAAAATAAATGTCCTCCTTTTATCAGGACACAGAAATGTTTCTTTAAAATATGCTTATATTTCTGTTTAATATATATTTTAATAAATATATATGAAGTGTGGTCAGCTGGTTTAGGAGAAGTGAAGATATACATAATTTGTTCACATTAACAGTTTTATGACAATATAAATATTGCTTTGTTAGACTGGGACACATCTAGTGATAAATTAGTGATAAACACACAAAATGTAATTTTTGGTGCACATAAATTTATGGTTACAGAATTGAAAAAAAATGCAGTGAACGTGTTGATATGTTCTTGTGTTCATGAAACTGTTGGTAAAGAATCAGCTGAATTTAGAGTGGTGTGGAAACATTTAAAGGTGCAGTGTGTAATTTTTAGCGGCATCTAGTGGTGAGTTTGTGAATTACACCCAACAGAAGTAACGGTGGCCAACAGGAAGTGATGTCGTCATCTGAGACAGCAGAGAGTAGCCAGTTAAACACTGAGGTTTCTTTACAGAGATAAATTAAGAAATGACGAATAACGATATGTAATTGCAAATATTATTGGTACTTGTTCATCATTGTGTTAGTATTTAATTCGCTGACTTTAGCTAGCTTCTTTACACGAAGAACAACATAGTGATGAAACGTGTTTGTCCGTTCAGGGCTCCTGCAGAAACATGTCGATGTAAGCGGACCCGCGGTGTGTGTAGAGAGAAATGCCTCATTCTAAAGTAATAAAAACATAACGGTTCATTATGTAAGGTCTTTATACGCCACTGAAAACATAGTTATGTTTATGATATTGCATTTCTGTCAACAGATCCGCCTAAATATTACACAATGCACCTTTAAAACTCAAAACTAAAAGATGAATATGCAGCACATATAATATGGCAATGAATATGGCAATATTGTATTATGTACAGTCATGCCAATAAAGCAAATTTGAATAAAATGTTGCCTTTGTACAGATTTGACTGATACAAGAAACCACAAAGGTGGGAATGATTTTACAGTTCACAGAGCAGCTCAAACTGTCTATTTCCGGATTCACTCTGTTTTCTGTTTAAGGAATCTCCGTCTCCCGACCTCCGTGGCCACGGACCCCAGCACGGCTCCTACAGCGCCCCCTACAGCTCCCGCGAGGAACAGGCCTAGCGCTGCGCCGGTTAGCGCTCCGGCGAACAGCAGCTTCGGCACACGACTCGCTCCCGACCTCGTCGTCTCCCACACGGAGCGCAGCAGCGAGCGATCGGGAGCAGATGAATCCAAACGAATACTCTTCTCCGTCACCTCCTCCTCCTCTTCCTCAGTCTCTCGCACGGCGTCCAGAGAACGAGACGACTGGTTCTGTCTGACTCTCCTCACGCTCTTCATCTGGTTCTCCTGGTAAAGCGAGATGTTGTAGAAACTCCCTCCGCTCTCCTTCACCGTCTGCTTCACCTTCTCCAGGAGCTCATTCATGTTTTCCCGTCCGGTTGTGAGAATGTGATATCGGTCTCCACATCTCTGCACCAGCTCCAGCATCTCGGGCCGCTGGGAACTGATGTAATCCTCCACCGCCTCCACACCGGACGGTCCCTTCGGAAGCAGGTCGGAGCGCGTGAAGAGGATGATCGTGTGCCGGCGTACGGTCTCGGGTCCGAACGTTCCCTCGAGGGCCTTCAGCGCCGGGAGCTCGCAGACAGTGGGCCGGTCCACGGGGACACAGAGCAGGAACACGTGAGGGCCCGGGGCCGACAGGGACACACACGAGGAGATCTGAGCTTTCACCTCCTCTGGAGATCTCTCCGACTGAAACCAGTCTGGTGTGTCGATCACAGACACCTGAAGGAGACAGAAGAGGTTTAATCACATCAATCCACAGCTTCAGAATGTGAAGTGTACATTTCAAATAATCCAGTGTCGGTCCTCGGTTGAAATCATGTTGTGGAAAAGTGGGATTAAAACACAGGCTCTGTTTACAGCTGGTATTAATATGCGTTTAGGTCGATCGGATCACAAGTAGACGAGGGAGACATTCCCGTTTACACCTGATGTTTTAATCCATCTCTTTTGTCCACTTTCACCCACTTCTGTCCTGATTTCTTCGAGGGGAGGGTCTATGGAGAGGAAAATGTGTGTTTTTTCAGATCTTTCGGTCTAATGGACGAATAAGCTCACGCAATTTACATATGAACGCGACTGGAGATGAAAAACACACAGAGAGCATCAGATTTAGTTTCTGCTCTGAAAGACGCAAGATCCGCCGAACGCTGTGAGTGTGTGTGTTAGAAATCAGGAATGATCAGAGAACATTGTGCTTGGTACATTTTTCATCTTCAAACCAAACTTGGGTCTTCATCCGACCGGTAAATCCCGTCTGGTTAGCGCACTTCCCATAATGTTACGCATTAGATCAGTAGTCGGAGAGCAGACGGTCTTTAGTGGCTGTTCAAACACGTTCGTCCACATGAGCATTTACACTATGAAATCAATCCGCTCTAATGCGTTTTCACCTCCCTCTAGAAGTGGTGAAAGTGGACAAGCTCGGAGCGTTTTAGACCCCGTTTACAGCTGTATTTAGTGCCGTCTCCTTGTGATCCGATCAACCAAAATGCTTCCTAACACCAGGTGTAAACGGCCATAGAAGTTCCCACTTCGAGCACTGCAATAATCAGAGTAAGGACTTAATCTCAGTAAGATGTGACATGGCACGAGCAAAACTGTGACACTGACCCGCGTGTCGTCCACGAGCGCTCTGGCCTTCACACACTCCTGATCCACAGCTCTGACACGATCCTCTCCATGAAGCTCAAACTCCTCTCGACCCAGAATGATGTTCCCGGCCGCACTCTTCCCAGAACCACGACGACCCAGCAGAACCATCCTCAGCTCGGGCAGAGAAGAGTCATCCAGAAGATCAGAGGAGGGACGTGAGGATGATCCAGGAGATCCAGGAGATCCAGGAGAGAGAGTCTCGAAGTCATCCGAAACCTTCTGGAAACTGTGATGGACTGGAATGAGAAATAGAAGCAAATGTATCAGCATTAGGACCAAGGCTATTTTTGTAAATGAAAACCGAAACTAAGAGTAAAACTATTGGTCAAAAAACATTTTCGTAAACTGAATTTTTTTTAAATTCACGTTACACTTTATTTTAAGCAGTCATTGTTACAGTGTAATTATATATTTAAGTACTGAGCAACACTGATTAACAACATGTGCTTACTATAGGGTTAGGGTAGGATTAGGGTTTGGTTGAGGGTTAGTTGCATGTAATTATGCATAATTTACTGTTATTACTATGGTAAGTACATGTAACGTGTAACAAGGACACGGTTAAATAAAGTGTTACCAAAATTCATAATAAATGAAAAACTAAACTAAACTAACAATAGTTACTGAAAAACTAACTGAAATAAAATAATAATTAGCAAAAATAAATAATCGGTTTCGTTATTAATAAGCTCTTCTTATTAATCTGGAAAATCTGACCTGTGGCTGTTTAGGGAAATGTCTGTATATGATGGAGCTTCATGTACGTGAAGTTATCTGAATTTTTCATAATTTTTATTTTCAAGTTGCATTTATTTGTTCAATCTCAAACCATTATTTTATTATTATTATTATTAAGATGTCTAATCTGCACAAGAGTTAACTGTAATCTGTGCAAACATTAAACTTTGCTGAGATAAAACGTCTCGCTTTGGTCTACACTGGAAGTGTTCTGTTAGCTCTGCTAAACTATATAAAAACTAAATAGAAATGTGTTCACAAAATATAAAAACTAGAGTGAAACTAACAAAACCATTAATGAAACTAACTAAAACTAATCTGAGATTTAAAGCAAAATTGAAAACGATATTAAAATAAAGACTAATTTAAAAATGCAAAACTATAATAACCTTGATTAGGACACAGATTTCACAAACTGACTAAGTTGTGCATCGTCCTGTAGCATTCGAGCTCAAGACACGCATGATTCCTCAAATCGTGTGTTGTTGAGGAGAGTGCTACTTTACCAAGTGATCAGATGAAGCATTTTCATCTACTGGACCATAAAACATGTGGGGGGAAAAATCTCCCAGAGATGCCCATTCAAGAAGGCCAAACACTCAGAATGAGTCTTTGTATCAAGAGAAAGATCCATTAACTTGCTGTATGTATGCATAACGACGTATTTGTTAATGAAAAAAAAAAAATGTGTGAATGTTATGAACCTACTAGTGTTGATGAAGCTCTGGCTGTGCTGAAGTTCTGGCTCCTCCATCATCTGACTGAGAATAGCTCCCTCTAGAGTTACACATCAACACATCTCATACATGAGCATCATTTCAAACAAACATTTCTCTCGTCATCCAAGTAGCATCAACATATATTCTTAGCATTTCGTTTTTGTGACTAGTTTGATTAGTTCAGGCGAATCCGATCCTGCTCCTCGAGGGCCACTTTCCTGCAGTTTGGCTCCAACACACCTGTGACCTCTCTGAAATATCCAGTGATCCCGAAGAGGAGTGTGTTTCCCGTACAACGCCGTAACTCGCTGCTTCACTACTATAGTACGATACATCGTTGAAGAAATCAACTAGCTCGTCACGACTGTTTGTCACGAAATTGGTCGTTCAACCACGTTGGTTAATGATGTCACGCAGGTGTTGGAGTAATAACTACTGTTAATGAATCTGTTTGAGATCGAATTAATGTGAGATGTTTTGCTATAGATTACAGACATGTCATCTGAGGACTATTTCTCATGTTTCTCAGTTATTTTGCTTTATTTCCAGATTCAATCAGACTCGTTCTTGCGTACTAGAGCTTGTTCACATATGCTTTCTTCAAAAACTACGCTTTAAACCTCTTTACAAACTAAATGACATTTGTATATATTCTAAATAACAGATATAGATTGTACTGAATGTCAGCTTGCTTGTTTTGCTCAAGATCAGGATTTATTGAGTCCACATGTCATGAAAACTATAAACTGCTTCTAACCACAGGTCGAGATCTGTCGCTCCAAACACACAACTTTAACTCACAGACTCGTTGATGCTGATAACGACAGAACTTGTAACCATAGTTGGCTAACGATGCTTTCGGGAAACACACCCCAGCTTGATTAGCTGGTTTAAGTGTGTTTAACTGGGACTGGAGTTAAGCTCTGCTGGAGGAGGCCCTTCAGGAGCAGGATAGGAAACTTCTGGATTAGTTCCCTGCATTTGTTCTGGTTTATTTCAGTACCTTTGGTGAGTTTGAAGCTCGGGCCTCTCTCCAGAAGTGCATGTTTGCTCTGTGTTTCCTCATCCTCCCGCTTCTGTGACTGAAGTCCATTGATCAGGTGTTTCTCAATCACTTCATCACTTACGGGTTCCTCTGTTTGTTTGTCAAATGTGTTGATTTGTGTTAGTTTTCCTCCGTTGCCTCCGTTCCACATTGTGTCTCTTGCTGCACTGAGCTTCATCTCTGTTTTCTCCTCTCTGATGTCCTCTTCCCTGAGCAGGTGAAATCCTCCGTTCCTCTGTACCATCTGCTCCACCTGAGACACCAGAAACTAGGTAAACATGTCTCAAAATCATACAATTTGTACTTTGTCATAATACATCATCCCTTCCATTACAGTGTGACCCTTAAGATCATCTAAAATAAGTCCTTTTTTTAGTTCAGCATCAAACGCATGTTATTATCTAGATATAAATGTGTTAAATACAGTCCTGCCTTCCATCGCTCAGGTCGTCTAATGAGAAAACACCATGATGCAGTCCAAACTACGAGTCTCTGTCGAGTCCGAAACCATATTTTCAGGGTCTTGTCATTGACTGGCGCATTTGGACTCGGTCTTGACTTGAAACTGATCAAAGGGGAGTCCGGTTTCAAATACTAAAACAGGGCAGATATGTATTGTGGTCTGTATCGACTTGTGCATTTAAAATTCTACATAAGGCACATTTAATGTCCAACAACAACAACAAAAAAGCACGTTAAAGTCCTGGCAGAAAGTGATGCATAAGGATGTAGTTTAACGACGAATTATAATTTTTTTGGCAACTTAGTGTTAAGTAATAATTGTTGCAAACTGGTACTACCAACAAAATATTAGTGCATTCCTGGAACTGGGCGTCGTTACACTACATCCTTATGCATCGCTTTCTGCCAGGACTTTTATGTGCTTTTCCCAAACCCCTGAAGTGACGTCGACGTCCGGGTTAGCAGTAGCATGAGCCGTCAGGCAAGTGTTATTTAAATAAACTCCTGATGTACTTACAAACTTTCCAATGCCTCATTTTATGAGTAAAGAACCTATTTGTACTACTGTAGAAGTTTGGTACAATTCTGGGCATTATTAGTGGAGTAATTTACGAGATACAGCTTTGGATCCATTAGTGCCTGCACTAAACCATTCGGCTGATATCTCTAAATAAGCTCTAACTTTAATAATGTTCAACCAAGGGAAAGTCTTCTGGGGGGTGTTTGGCTCGAGGTCATGGTGCAAAGGACCCTAGGTTGATTTTACTCCGAACCATCCTTTTAAGCAAATGGTAATAAAATATGACAAGAACTCAGAGTTATGAACTCAGTTGATATTTCACTGGTTTTGTCCATCCTTCTGTTAGACTGTCTCACAAATGAATTATCTTTAATATCTGTCAGCTGTTAAATTTAACTACAAAATTATATAATACCAATTTAGCTCAACAAATTACCAAGCAATGCTTCATTTTGTTCAGTCTGTGGTGTAAAAAAGGTTGCATTACCAATTAAAGAAAAAACACTTCAGCAAAACATGGTCAAGTCAAAGTGTCGGAATAATTTTTGGTCCCAAATTTGTATAAATTTTACTGGTGGTAGTCACTGTATGAAGAATTTTTGGGTATAATATGTCAAGTCAAGTCACCTTCATTTATATAGCGCTTGCCGCTTTTAACAATATATATTGTTTCAATGCAGCTTTACGGTGATAATAGAATATACAGTAACAGAGATTGTTTTGGCTTTACAGCAGCTCTAGAATAAAGTTATTGTCCAGCTAAAGTTAGTTTTGATTGATTCACTTCCGTTGTAAAGATCATTAGTTATTACCTTGGGGTCCGCTAACATGACACCGTTTTAACTGAAAACAGAAAGTTTTAATGTGTCATGGCCGTCCATTTGCACAACAACAGTGTTTGGTGCTCGAAAACGCAAACCTTGAAACAGGTTCAAAGGTGCAAGCGGTGAAAATTTTTCAAAAACGTTATCATCTCCATGTAAACTTCAAAAAAGCTAATTATGTGAATAATTTTTGGTTTGACTATCTAGGATGATCTCAATCAGCTTTCAGTCGGCCACCTGTAGCCTCACCTTCTCCAGTAGAGAGACGACTTGCTGTCTGTCGTCAGATCTGCGGTTTCTGATCACATGACAGTGTCCTCGGCACCTCCTCACCACCTCCTGAAGCCCCTCCTCCTTGCTCAGGTACTCGTCCAGACTGCGGTCCATCAGGTATTCTCCACAGGTGAGCAGCACCAGCGTGTGACCTAGAACCGACTGCCCAAAAATGTGCTCCAGCTGATCCGGGATGCACTGCTCCATCTCCGTAAACTCCCCAATGGGAATGAGGAAGAGGAAGATGAAGGGCCCGGAGGCACTCAAGCTGAGGGAACGCCGGGTCTCCTTCTGAATGTCGGCCTCCAACTCCTTGCCCCGCCAGTACCAGCGAGGGGTTTCCACAACGCACAGCCGCCGGCCCTCCGAGAGCCCTCGCCGGATCTGGCTCACACGGGAAGAGGCCGGAGATCCCAGATCCGAAGTCTGACGCAGGAGTGTGTCCGCCGTCAGGGTCTTTCCACAGCCGATGCTGCCGACCAACACCAAACACAGCTCAGAGGGGGAGTCGCGAGGACCGATACCTGGAAGACAGAGATAGAACAGAAATCTGTTAGTCACTATAGCCGCGTTTCCACCGCAGGAACTTTCCCCAGGAGCTAGGGACTTTGGGCTGGGACTCTGTGTGTTTCCACCGCAGGAACTTTCCCCAGGAGCTACGGACTTTGGGCTGGGACTCGGTGTGTTTCCACCGCAGGAACCAGGGTCTAAATTAAGTTCCAGGTAAATATTTCCCCCTCCGAAAGTCCCTGTTTGCGAGGTAGTACTTTTTCAAAGTTCAGGAACTTTCAGGGGTGGGATTGGGCACTGAACATGCTGATTGGTTGAGTTCATGCCGCTATACACATTAATTTGAGCCAATCACCTGAGCTGTAAATGGTAAATGGTAAATGGACTGCATTTATATAGCGCTTTCACAGACCTATGGCCACCAAAGCGCTTTACATATAGCCTCACATTCACCCATTCACTCACTCATTCATACACCGACCGCCGTCACCCATGCAAGGCGCCATCCAGCTCGTCGGGAGCAGCTGGGGTTAGGTGTCTTGCTCATGGACACCTCGACACTTGGTCAGGTGGAACCGGGGATTGAACCACTAACCTTCCGGTTTGTAGACAACCTACAACCTATTAACTAATGGATGCAGTAAAATGACATCAAAGCAACACTGATTGGCTGATGACATCACAAGAACACAGTGTCAAAGGCCCTGTTTACACCTGGTGTTAGGAAGTTTACACCTGGCGTTTTGGTAGATCGGATCACAAGTGTACGACACTAAATACAGGTGTAAACGGGGTCTAAAACTCTTCGAGCTTGTCCACTTTCACCACTTCCAGAGGGAATGCATTAGGCTGGATTGCTTTTGTAGTGTAAATGCTCATGTGATCGAATGCGTTTGAACAGCCACTAAAGACCGAATGCTCTCAGACTACTGGCCTAGGGTGACCAGACTTCCTAAAATTCGTGACAGTCCCAAAATCTAAGCTGTTGTCCCGGATCCCCTACATGTCCCGAAAATACTTCAGCCTAATGTCTGATGTCGGGGTCACAAAGCAAATCATCTACACAAGTAGTTTTCTTATTTAATGACCACAATTTAGTTGTAATAATAATTTTGGCATAAGGCTTATTAGCGTTAGGCTATAGCCTGAAAGGTCTGATTTACACACTGTTACAACAGTCTTTTTTGTTTGTTTTTTTCACAATGACATTTGAGTTCATGATTTTAATGTTATTTTTTTAATGACAGACTAAAGACTAATGACAGACTGTTGGGCTTTGAACAAAAATATGTTTGGTTCAGTTTTGAAATTCATTATCTTTTATTATAGGCTATGTAGTCTAATATCATAGTAGGCCTTCAGTAGTGACGTCACAGACACATCAGAGCATCACACACTTAAAGAGCCTCCAGAAACAATCAGACAGTGAGAAGACTAGGAAATATAAGTGTAGTAACATCATACATTTTATGAAGGTTCAGAACCTCACCTCAAAAAGAAATACATTTCAGTTACAGTTTCAGACTCTATTTTTAGGTTTATGTGAATAATATCTTGTGTCGAATCTCTGTCCTCACACATTACAACATATGAGACACCAGTCAGTCCAGTTACACAGCATTCAGCAGAACACACACGCATTAGTAATAGAAGTTATAACTTACACTAGATTAGGTAAATGATTTAATCTATTTGTTTCTCCTCACTGTCATGAAATATTTCAATAACATTTAATAAAATTACTCATTTAATGAAACAAGTCATTTTAAACCGCTCACTGTACTGTGGGAGAACATGAACACGAGTATGAATGGGAATTTAATCTTACCCTGATTAGAGATATCCATGTGATTGTGTGTGTCAGGGAGGTCCGTGTCTGTCTCTCTATCTCCTGGATCCAGGTGTGAAGCGTCTCCGTGTGAGAGTGAAGAGACTCGCGTCCGTCAGAGATGCGCCACACCCCTCATCTTCTCTCCTGCAGTTGGGGTGGAGGAATGATCCTCGGCATGCGTGTGAATCACACTGATAATGCCACACCCAGAACAACTGGTTTGCTGGGGTTCAGTGTTTTTTAAGTTTGAAAAGCTGGTTTCACATCCTGACCAGCTGAAAAACTGAAACCCCCTCTAAAGGCTTCTGTACACAGCAGAGTTAAAGCTGGTTTTATTATAGTAAATGTGTAGTAACCATGTTGTGGTTTTTTTTTTTTTTTTTTTGGCGGATTGATTATCATTTTTAAATTATTGTTAAATTATGGTTAGTGTTGCAAAACATTTACATTTACATTGTCATTTAGCAGACTTTTAAATTAACAAATTACTTACAAATTAGGACTAAATTAAGCGAGTCATCAGGAAGAGGCAAAAACAATGCAAGAAGTGCTCAAAATACAAAGGTCAGGCATTGCTCAGAGTAGCATAAGCCAGACAAGGGAGGACTAAAGGAAAAGGAATTTTTTTTTTTTTATTTTTTTTTTTTTTTATGAGGTTAAGTGCTCAAGGAAGAGATGGGTTTTCAGCTGTCTTTTGAATGTTGTCAGGGATTCTGCGTTCCGGATGAGGGTGGGGAGAGCATTCCACCAGCATGGAACCGTGAATGAGAATGTTCTGGAAAGTGATTTTGTGGCTCTCTGTGATGGAACCACGAGACGTCGCTCGTTGACCGATCGTAGGCTTCTGGTAGGGATGTAGACTCGTAGGAGCGAGTGAACAACAACAACAACCTTTATTTATAAAGCACATTTAACACAATACAAATTGATCCAAAGTGCTGTACATAGTGCATATTAGGACTACACTATAAAAAACAACAATTACAAGTTTCCAAAAGCTAAAGAATAAAAATGTGTTTTCAGAGTAGATTTAAAAATGTCCAATGAAGGAGCAGACCTCACATGATAAGGGAGAGCATTCCAAAGCTTGAGCCCAGCCACAGAAAAGGCCCGATCACCCTTTAATTTGTAGCGACATCATGACACATTTAAAAGCAAGTGATTTGAAGATCTAAGTGCCCTAGCAGGACAGTATGGCACAATAAGATCACAAATATACCTTGGTGCACAGCCAGACAACGCCTTATAAACAAACATAAGGATCTTAAAATCATCTCTAAACTTAATGGGAAGCCAGTGAAGGGATGCCAAAACAGGAGAAATATGATCCCTCTTTCTAGACCCAGTCGAAAGTCTTGCAGCTGCATTTTGAACAATTTGTAAGCGAGATAGTGAAGATTGAGGAAGACCACAATAAAGAGAGTTGCAATAGTCTAATCGTGATGTTACAAATGCATGAATTGCAACTTCTAAATCTTTGCTTTAAAGAAGGTTCTTCGACTTTGCAATAGATCTTAAATGGAAAAAGCTTCCTCTAATAACCACACTAATTTGTTTATCAAAAAATAGTGAAGAGTCAAAGATCACTTCAAGGTTTTTGATTTGTTTGCATACATACATTTGTTGAGAGAGGACCTAACTGGGCCGAGAGGAATCTGCCGGACATCCCAGAATTACAACCTCTGTTTTATCCTCATTTAGCTGCAGAAAATTATTTGTCATCCACCTCTTGATATCATCTACACATTCCAATAACACATCAAATGGAGCAGTGGTGTCAAGCCTTACTGGAAGGTAAAGCTGAGAATCATCTGCATAACAGTGATATGAAATGTTGTACTTCTGAAAAATGAGGGCCATGGGGAGCATATAAAGGGAAAACAATAAAGGTCCCAAAATAGATCCCTGGGGCACACCAAACAAAACAGGCGCAGATGACGAGGAACAATTTCCTAAATTTACAGAAAAAGTCCTCTTTTCAAGGTAGGAAGCAAACTACTTTAATACAGTGCCCTTTACACCTACCATAAATTCTAGCCGCGCAAGAAGGCTGGAGTTAAATTAAAATAAAACTGGAGCTGTGAGAAAACTACTTTCTCTAAAAGCTTAGAGATAAAAGGCAGTTTAGAGATCGGCCAATTGTTACTGCACATTTCTGGATCAAGTTGAGTTTTTTTCAACATAGGTTGCACAATTGCATGTTTAAAACTAGCTGGAACGACACCTTTGTCTAAAGAGCTGTTTATGATAGCGGTTACCATATGACTAATGGTAGAAAAAACATCCTTAAAAAGATGAGCCGGGATAATATCTAACTTAGAACCAGAACACTTCATATTAGAGATTATATCAGCTAGCTGAGTTGGAGAGACAGGTTTAAAGTTAGACAACTCATAGGACAGGGCAGTTGCAAGTGACATGGTTCAGAGGGAACAATGGAGCTGAGTAGGAAAGTGAAGGTGAGTGAAAGTAGGAGGGAGCTGAGCCTATGGTAGATCTGTAAGCAAGCGTCAGTGCCTTGAACTTGATGTGAGTGGTAGCCAGTGCAGAGAGATGAACAGAGGAGTGACGTGGGCCCTTTTGGGCTCGTTGAAGACGAGACGAGCTGCAGCGTTCTGGATCATTTGTAGAGGTTTAGTTGCACATGATGGAAGTCCAACCAGAAGAGCATTGCAGTAGTCAAGCCTAGATATGCCCAGGGCCTGGACGAGGAGTTGTGCTGTGCAAACCGGCATGATCGAGCTGTCTATGTAATTGACCATGATTCATTTATGGTTACCATGATTTAACTATATTTACGACCAATAAAACCATGTTTAATTTTCGTAAAGACATCATGATGTCACACAGTTTCAAAATCATCTTTTCAAGACGTGTTTATAAATGTTGAATTCATTTTATTTCATGTCTATGGACCTCATGAGTTAAGTTTCATCTAGATTTTGATCTCAGAAACACGTCCTGTGTGAACAGACACTGTGTCTATACAAGTCTCTTTAAAACATCTGACATTTTTATTCAGATAGGGTTAGGGTTAACTTTTAATTAACCCGCTCATCAAGATTCTCTGCATCATGACAGTCCGTATATCCACGTGAAACGCTTCTGGAACAAGAACAAATGTGGGCGGGGCTCGATTGTGTCTGTGAGGAATTGATTGGATGGTTGTGATTTGCTATTGGCTGATCTCATGTGAGTGACAGGTTGCCCCGCCCTCGTCATCAGAGAAGAGAAGAGATGCTGCAAGAGGAACTTATTCTGATTCAAGATTTTTAAAACAATAATGATGTGCACCCACAAATCATTTACAATAAACACTACAAAAAAAAAAAAAAAAAAAAAGATTTCATGGTGACTTAAAACTATTTAAACCAAAAAAACAAACAAATCAAATCTAAAAAACAGTCCACTCCAGAATTAAAAGAACATACTAAAATGGATTTTATTGAGAGATTGAGAAAAACAACAGAAATACAAAATTAACATCAGATCAGATAAAAAAACGGAGCGCAGGTTTAAGAAGCAGGTTAAAAGTTGAAGTGTCTGTGAGTTTGTCCAGTGCAAAACTGTGCAAGTCTTAAAGTCTTTTGTTGATGGTTTCAGTGGAGACGCCGCAGGAGGTCTGAACCCTTCATAAACCCGGCATCACGTAGGCGATGTTATCCAGAGTGTTTGACTGGTCATAAACAGAGACACGCAGTGAGAGTGATTATTATTATTATTATTATTATTATTTCCTTTATTTAACCAGGAGAATCACATTGAGATATTACTATCTCTTCTTTCAGAGAGACCTGGTCAAGACGGCAGCACATAAAGGTTCACACAAAAGAATCACAAAATGACAAAACCACAATTTACACTAAATAAATAATAGCAAATCAAGAAAAACAATTGCAAGTGTCCTTTAAAACGAGACATTTAGCCGAATATGAGAACCAGATCTAGTGCGATAACTATGTGTAATAAATTAAAAGATTTGATATATAGGAGGGTGATTTACCTAAAAGAATGTTTGCAATAAATAAGTACATATGTAGCTTTCTCCTATGATATAAAGATAACCAAGCTAAAGAATCATATAAAATGCAATGATGCGTCCGTGACTCTGCACCAGAAACAAAAGCGTAAAGCTGCGTGATACACAGAATCAGATTTTCTAAGTAGAGATGTAGCTGCATGCCTATATAAGTTCAAGTCATTTGGATCACTGATGTTTATGTAATTAAAATAATGAGTGGTCAGTACGTACCAGCACATGATGTGGGCAGCCGTTGAGTTCTGGGACCTGAGTGGTGAGGCAGGCCAGCGGACCCAGAGCACACAACACTGAGTCCAGGAGAACCGACAGAGAACCCGACACGGTCACCATGCCCTGAAACACACACCGGACAGTTAGACACAAAACACACCTCGTGATGCTCACACACTTCAGCAGGTGTTTAACTGGTGCTCTTTGTGTGTCGGTCAAAAAGGACAGTTTTTTTTATTTTTATTTAAATGAAATGATTGTACTATATTTTAGTTAGATAATTTTTTTTATTTAATATTTTGTATTTTTAGAGGATTTTATGGTAGTAATTATAATCCATTTATTCACTTTTTGAGTATGGACCTGAAAATAACATTTCCAACTTAAACGTTCATAAATCTTTGGATCCCAGACTGAAGTTTGGTCTCTTTTTAAAGACGAACACTTGGCAGATTATTGTGAACTTAAGTGAACTTTAAAAAAAAAGTTATACCATTTTACATTTATTATAAAAAATGCAAAAAAAAATATGTTACATTTTTATATGAAAACGCAGCCATGGAAAAGTTTGAATTCATGACGAATGAGAGAGTTGTGTGTAACCCCATGAATTTAAACTGTTGGCTTTGAATTTTGGTTATTATCAGCGAATTTAACAATATTCCATTAGTTATTCCATATAGAAAGCTTGAATTGTCTACTTTTAAACAAAACAATTCAAAACGAAAATAAACCGGCTAGCATATGCTTATGTTTTCCGTATGAAGTGTGCATTTCTCTTTATAGGCGCGTTCACTGCGAAGATGACGAGTCAACATCGTCAACTTCATTTTTGCAGCCGACACTGACACAGAAAACACTTTATTAATAAACAATCCAAATGTTTCCTTGCTATATTTGACACATTCATAATCATTACTTTTGCCGGTTCTTTGTGACAGCTGTTATGTGCGTTACTGGCAGCGTCACCCTCCGGTTACATGAACACCACCGCATCAGCACCAGAACATGGAGATTTTATTTTAGAGAATAATCGCACAACCCTTTTAGATGCTTTCCTGGAGCTCAAACGGTAGAGCGACGGCGCTTGCAACGCCAAGGTCATGGGTTCGATTCCCAGGGAAAGCAAGAACTGATAAGAATGTAAATGTGAACCTAATGGATAAAAGCATAAATGTAAATGTAAATGTAGATATTCTATAATTAAATCAACTAATCGAATATTCAAAAATCGTGACTCATCCCTGCATGGAAACTCTTGTTTCTTTTCCCATATCTTCACTCGCGTCTCACCCATTTCTGAAGGGGATTATAAACGTTTCTTCCTTTGTTCGCTTTTAATTAGGCCTATTATTTTCGTATTCTTTACTGTGGTAAAGCAGATAGCCTACATTTTTACTTGTACGTCAAATTCTTTTTAACACAGTTTGTGCTTGTTATTAGACATATGGTAATTAGTAAGGCAGTCTTTCCTGCTCGTGTCCCACATCCCTCTCAAAGCGCAGAGTGGTAGGCTATATCACGCGTCTTTGTGTGGAAATATTAAGCGAAAGTTTTTTTTTTTTTTTTTTAAATAGATTCAACTTTATTATATTATTTAAGTTACTTATATTTACTAATATTTATGTAAATGCTTTACAGGCTTTAGTGTGTTGTTTCTTTGTTTTTATTTCAAAACAACCACCCACCACCGCCGGTAGTTGGTCGATTCCCACTGTGGTGGTAAAAAACTGCCACCGTCACAGCACTATTCGGCTGCAGTACCAAACGCTTCCACTAGAGGAAATTTGTCTCCCATTCATTTCCTTTTTTGAACAATACAAGTGTGACTATTTTTTCCGGGACCATTTAACATTTATGAATCATGTCCATGATTTTGTGTGTTCACACATCAAGTGCCAAAACCTTTACCAAGTTTCGGACCATTCCGATGAATTATACTTTTTTTCATTCTTTTTAATTCATTCGTAGAATAAAGGGGCAGGGCCTAGTTAAGTTAGTTAGTAGTGTGTTGAAACTGGTGGTTATGGTAAGCAGTGTGACTTTAATGTTTGTGTGTGTGTGTGTGTGTATATATATATATATATATATATATATGTGTATACCTCAGTCTCCTGCAGTCTGCGCCCGATCAGAGACAGAGACTCCCCCAGAAGCTGCAGGTGAGCGGCCGCATCGATCGGGTCCACGTCCGGGTCTCTGAGCGGAGAGAAAGCGGGAGCGTTTGCCGATCCGTTCTGGACGGGAGTCACTGATGCTTCGGGTCTCTTCAACACAACGACTCCTCCTGCTGGAGTCACTGCACATGACTGATGACCTGACCAAACATCAACACCAAACATTAACACCAAACACCAACACCAAACATCACAGCGCTGAGAGTGACATCAGTGGCTACATTTACATGCAACCAAATAATCCGTTAGTAATGGGATTGCCGCTCAATCGCACTGAAAAGCCTTCCTGTAAACACCTTAATCGATCCGATTGAGCTCGATCCCAATGAAATTTCGATCCGATTGAGGGGGGGTATTCCTTTTCTAATCCGATCGAGAGAACATGTAAACACTTGATCGGATTGAAAACCGAAACTGAAAGGACCGTGCATGAGCAATGATGTAGAAACAGCGTAATGACGTGTGACGCGCTGAACGAGCTGTTGTTCCTGTTGAATAAAGTGTCGTATAAACGAGTGTCCCGTCATTCTATAATCCTCCTTTCACTGCGTCTGTGAGCGTCTGGCGACATATAAACGCGCACATCAACACGATCACGTTTAGCGTTCATGTAAACTAGGGATGGGACGATTACCGGTTTCACTATAAACCACGATAAAATGTACTGACGGTTAGTATTATCGTTCAAAATTTAATTATCATTAAAACCGTGTTTGATTATCGCGATTTTAATAACTCCCTGTAAATCCTGTCCAGCCAGCATCAGTCTGACGCAGGCGCAGCGCGCAATGTTTTTTTGTATTATTCGAGAAGGAATGGCGGAAGGCAGTGATCGTGCTCGGGAGATTTTTCAGCGTTTTAAGAGGACCAAATCTGAGGTGTGGTCATATTTTGGCTTTTACAAAAGTCCTGAATGAAACTTAATCGAGGATGGTCACTATACAATAGGGGGGAAACACTTCAAATCTGCCGAGTCCTCTTGTGTGACCATCACCCACTGTTTATAGCGAACGCAAGGCAAGTTAACTTACCAAAAACTACGTCTGGGAAATAATTGGGCACAAAATGTTGTTTTGAGTTGAAATATTTTCTCTCACTCACTTGAAATAAACGTGAAGCTTCCGCAAAGAAAAGTTCGCAGCAAGTGGCTTTGAGCCAAAGACGAGCGAACAAGTTCAAACAAGACTATCATTGTACACTTATTACACCGATTTTTTTTTTTTTTTTACACAATTACGGGGACATATTGAATTGAGATTAATGTTTTAAATCTTACCTGGTTTATAAATCCATTTTGTACAGCATACAAAACAATCGCCGAAGAACGGAGACGCAAGACGGCAAGTTGTATTTGAATGAAACGAGAGAGCGCGTCCGTTGCGATACATGGATGTGCGCTGTGTTATGATGCGTTGCTATTGACGACGGTCATTATAAGGAAGGAAATGCCACAGAATATAATCTTGCTTAAAAAAGTGCATAGAGCTGCTTGTTTTATTTGTTTGTTGATTTTCAAATATTAAACTGTTTTTAGTGTGAGCATCAGTTCTTTTTGAACACTTTCATCTCGTTTTAACAAAACCGTGATAATATTGATAATCACGATAATTTTGGTCACTATAATCGTGATATTAAATTTTCATACCGTCCCATCCCTAATGTAAACACTACGTTCAGATTCATCAGTCGGAATGAATTTAGTCCGATTGAAACAAAAGTTGTGCATGTAAACGTAGCCAGTGACCTGAAGGGATCTGAGTGCTGACCTTTAACCCTGCTGTTGTCTTTGAGCGGTCGCGGCATTTGCTGCTGTTTGACGTGCTTGACGTGTTTGACGCTCTCTTTCAACTGCTTGCGCTGCAGGTACTCCGATCTCTCTCGCCACACCTGAAAACATCAATCCATCAGCAAACACACTTTACACAGGTGCATGATGGGTAATGATGCTGTTTGCACCTGTTTGTCTCCCTCTGGCAGCTGCTTCCACGCATCAGCGAGTCTTTTGCTCAAGTCCCCAAAATCTGAGTTCAAATAAACACACACACAATAAATATTCACATACACTAGCGGTCAATAGATTGTGGTCTATACCATTTTTATTGTTTTTAAAAGAAGAAGACTGTAAGAACTGTGAAATATTATTAGAATGTAAATCATCTGTTTTCTATGTGAATATATAGTAAAGTGTAATTTATTCCTGTAATCAAAGCTGAATTTTCAGCATCATAAATATAGAAATATTTTTATTCAGCAAGGATGCATTAAATTGATCAAAAGTGACAGTAAAGATATTTATAATGTTACAAAAGATTATATTTCAAATAAATGCTGTTCTTTTGAACTTTCTATTCATAAAAGAATCCTGAAAAATAAAATGTATGACGGTTTCCACAAAAATCAGCAGCAGCACAACTGTTTTCAACACTGATAATAATCATAAATGTTTCCTGATCATCAAATCATCATATTAGAATGATTTCTGAAGGATCATGTGACACTGAAGACTGGAGTAGTATATTCACATAGAAAACAGTTCAGTAACACAAAGTATACACTAAGTACTTACAAATCATTTGTAAACTATTAGTTTACAGTTAATTCATGGTTTATATATTATAGTTTCTATATTGTAAATATACACTCACCTAAAGGATTATTAGGAACACCTGTTCAATTTCTCATTAATGCAATTATCTAATCAACCAATCACATGGCAGTTGCTTCAATGCATTTAGGGGTGTGGTCCTGGTCAAGACAATCTCCTGAACTCCAAACTGAATGTCAGAATGGGAAAGAAAGGTGATTTAAGCAATTTTGAGCGTGGCATGGTTGTTGGTGCCAGATGGGCCGGTCTGAGAATTTCACAATCTGCTCAGTTACTGGGATTTTCACGCACAACCATTTCTAGGGTTTACAAAGAATGGTGTGAAAAGGGAAAAACATCCAGTATGCGGCAGTCCTGTGGGCGAAAATGCCTTGTTGATGCTAGAGGTCAGAGGAGAATGGGCCGACTGATTCAAGCTGATTGAAGAGCAACTTTGACTGAAATAACCACTCGTTACAACCGAGGTATGCAGCAAAGCATTTGTGAAGCCACAACACGCACAACCTTGAGGCGGATGGGCTACAACAGCAGAAGACCCCACCGGGTACCACTCATCTCCACTACAAATAGGAAAAAGAGGCTACAATTTGCACGAGCTCACCAAAATTGGACAGTTGAAGACTGGAAAAATGTTGCCTGGTCTGATAAGTCTCGATTTCTGTTGAGACATTCAGATGGTAGAGTCAGAATTTGGCGTAAACAGAATGAGAACATGGATCCATCATGCCTTGTTACCACTGTGCAGGCTGGTGGTGGTGGTGTAATGGTGTGGGGGATGTTTTCTTGGCACACTTTAGGCCCCTTAGTGCCAATTGGGCATCGTTTAAATGCCACGGCCTACCTGAGCATTGTTTCTGACCATGTCCATCCCTTTATGACCACCATGTACCCATCCTCTGATGGCTACTTCCAGCAGGATAATGCACCATGTCACAAAGCTCGAATCATTTCAAATTGGTTTCTTGAACATGACAATGAGTTCACTGTACTAAAATGGCCCCCACAGTCACCAGATCTCAACCCAATAGAGCATCTTTGGGATGTGGTGGAACGGGAGCTTCGTGCCCTGGATGTGCATCCCACAAATCTCCATCAACTGCAAGATGCTATCCTATCAATATGGGCCAACATTTCATGTCAATCAATGCCATGTAGAATTAAGGCAGTTCTGAAGGCGAAAGGGGGTCAAACACAGTATTAGTATGGTGTTCCTAATAATCCTTTAGGCGAGTGTATTAATAGGCTATATACAAATAGTGAATTCTTCATTCATTGTCACTGTAATTAACAAAATTATTATTGTTTAATTTGTTCATATGTAAAGAGTTTTTTTAATGCTTTGTATATGAGACTTTAAAGGAACACGCCGACTTTTTGGGACTTTATCTTATTCCCCGTATCCCCCAGAGTTAGATAAGTCCACACACACCCTTCTCATCTCCGTGTGTGCCGTAACTCTGTCTGACGCACCCACCGCTAGCCTAGCTTAGCACAAAGACTGGAGGTAAACGGCTCCAGCTAGCATACTGCTCCCAATAAGTGACAAAATAACGGCAACATTTTGTACAAATGTACAAATAACAAGGTCACATGAGACATAGCCATCTTCTAACCGTATACATACTGGGAACTATATTCTCAGAAGGCGAAGCACTGCTACTTCTGCGGAGTGATTTACTCCAACTCTCTGCTCCTCACCACGGGCTTCTCAGCTGCTGCGAGCAAATCACTCCGCAGATTCAAGAAATCACAATTTTGTCACTTATTGGGAGCAGTATGCTAGCTGGAGCCATTTACCTCCAGTCTTTGTGCTAAGCTAGGCTAGCGGTGGGTGCGTCAGACAGAGTTAAGGCACGCACCGAGATGAGAAGGGTATGTATGGACTTATCTAACTCTGGGGGATACGGGGAATGAGCTAAAGTCCCAAAAAGTCGGCGTGTTCCTTAAAAGTTGACATTGTGGTTTGTAATTTCTTTCAGGGTGAATTTCCAGCAAAACTGCTACTGTGGCATATAGATCACTGTTAATTTAACTCATATTGTGACACAAGATTGCAAACAGCAAGCTCCAATCTGATTGGCTGATCTATTCAGAGTTTTAATGGAGATGCTTGAAAGTGAAAAAGGATAAGAGATCCTTGTGCATGTTTCAGGAGCAAACAAACTCAACTGTATTTGCTCACTTTACATATGAGACTTTAAGCTAATAATCAAATATCTACATACAGAGACACAAACAGGCAGATTGATGAAGATGAAGATGAACCCACCAAGGCCCGGCTCTTCCTCCAGAATGCTGTTTCTGTACTCCTTATAAAAGATCTGATACGCCGTCAAGACCTTCTTTTTCTGCACACACACACACACACACACACACACACACACACACACACACACACACACACACACACACACACACACACACACACACACACACACACACACACAGAGATAGACAGACGTGTGAGTGAGACGGTCTCTGTGTTTCAGGCTCATCTGGTGTATCAGTGGTTTCCTCACCTTGTCTTTGCTCTTGCGTTTCCCTCCTTCCTTACTCTTCCTCCTCTTCTCCTCGTGGCTGTGATGACCTGTAGTGAAAGCGCTCCATTCTGTGCTGCCATTGGCTGAGAGAAGAGCGTCCAGAGGTCAAAGGTCAACACAAGAGCGGCACACAGTTAAAGGTGCAGTGTGTAATGTTTAGCAGCATCTACAGGGATTAAAGTGAAAAAAATTCTTCTGACTGACATTTTTTTTTAGGCCAAGTCATATTCCTTATAGTTGAGACCAATAGCGTTTTAAGGGGAGACGTTTTAAACCGCTTTAATATTGCCAGTAGGCGTATTTTAAAAGCTATTTTAATCTATGAAAACCAGGCAGGGAGCATGTGTACTGTAGGGCACGAATGGCAGCATTGTGACTAGTTTCTGATTGATGGCGACCTAGCACTTTTTTTTGCCATTATTGCCATATTGAAGTCTCCTGTGACATAGCCTACTGTGCAAAGACACGTACCTGGCTGTTTGATTTTTTTAGTCCACGAACTAAAAGGCTTGCCATTCTCCCCCCATTTCGCTAAGCCTTCCTTTTACTTAAACTTTCGTTAAGTAACTTTTCACACAAGTACTTTTCCCCTTTACTTAACAAAAATTGTAAGAATATGACTAATAGTAAAGACTAGTACTAATAAATAAACATTAGGCCTATGCTAAAGCTATTAAATAGCAGTCCCAAACTAGTTTTGTTAATACAATGTTGGTATGAGCCACTACAGGCATTTAAAAATATAAAAAATAACACAAAGAAAAATAGTGGCATTTTGGGGTTAATATGGAAACGACAGCTACCATGGTGAATACACAATATTAACAATAACTGTTAATGAAACATGGAAACTGCTCCTGGTGAATAGAATGAAAATCATACCTGCATTACTTTTATTTCATGTAATTTACAACGTAACGGCGTTGCATGCTCGTAGTTTCTTTTGCACTTGATCAGTGAGGCGATACAGCGCGCGCCGCCGCATTTGCGCGTGCAATAGAAGAGTGTGCGCTACGAGTACAGGAAACGGCTGACAGGACAAGATAAGTCAGTTTTTCTGAGGTGAAAAACTTTATTTCAGCGTACACTTATGTCACTGCCTGGTAGTTCCTATTGTGCTGGGTTTTCTGAAGTAATCATGATTCGCCTCTCATAACATAACATGCTCTAAACACGCACGCAGAGTGGAAAAGGAGGAGCGGAGGAGAGGGGCGCGGGGAGCAAGGATCACAGCGTAAATTTGAACTATATCGATATATGCAATATGGTCTAATTCCATATCGCATTTCAAAAATATATCGATATATTTTTTATATCGATATATCGCCCAGCCCTACCTGCATTATAAGTGTGTCCATGGTAACTGAAATATAGTTCTACCTCAGCGCTCAGCTGTAGCCTGACATGCACTTTCCGTGAGCGGTAATTGAAAACCTGGAGTGGATCATGAGCGAAGTGATTACACTACAGAATGCTTAGAGTGGAGAGAGGAACGTGCTATTGCTCCACTCCAGGCTTTGATCACATCCCCCTCAGAAGGGTGAATACACCTCGTCTTTGCTTAATTTAAGACCTATTCAAACTAAAATTAAGACATTTATTACACTATTTGAGAAATGAAAGCCTATTTACGGCCTTAAAATTATGAAAAGTGAATTTAAGACATTAAGGACAGACTGGAACCCTGCAATTGACGGAAATCCGTCATAGACTTGCTGCAATTAACGGAAATCCGTCGTAGCGACGGAGAACTTTAATCCCTGCATCTAGTGGTGAGTTTGTGAATTGCACCCAACAGAAGTTACGGTGGCCGACAGGAAGTGATGTCGTCGTCTGAGACAGCAGAGAGTAGTTAAACAATGAGGTTTCTTTACAAAGATAAATTAAGAAATTAGGTTTACTTGATTATTCAGTAAAACAATCTGTTATTGCGAATATTATTGATACTTGTTCATCATTGTGTCAGTGTTTTATTCGCTGACTTTAGCTCGCTTCTTTGCACGGAGAACAACATAGTGACGAAACGCGTTTGTCCGTTCAGGGCCACCGTAGAAACATGTCGATGTAAGCGGACCCGCGGTGTGTGTAGAGAGAAATGCCTCATTCTAAAGTAATAAAAACATAACGGTTCATTATGTAAGGTCTTTATACACCACTGAAAACATAGTTAGTTACATGATATTGCATTTCTGTCAACAGATCCTCCTAAATATTACACAATGCACCTTTAAGACACACAGAAGCGTTTCGTTTGTACCTGCTGTTATTCTTTTGGCTGATTTACTGCTGTGTTTCTTGTCACGCGACCGGTCTCGCTCTTTCTTCTTCTTGCTCTTTTTGCTCTTCTTCTTCTTCCTGCTGCCGTGTTGAGACGAGGAATCGTGGATCAAGAGTTTCCCACCTTCACTGTCGTCAGCGGAGGACGAGCCGCTGCTGTCAGCCCCGTCGTGACATCCTGATGGACACAATCATCATTACAGACAAACGTTTAGGCTGATCAAACTCGTGTTGCTGAGAACGGTGTTTTCAAACATAATGACTTCCTTTTATCGGGTATTGCATTTGGCTATATATTTAAACATGATTACAAACAACTTTGTCATAGATTAGATTTTATTTTGTATTTAAAATGTTGAATATTCTTGCTCAACTAACTGGTAAACACTCTTTTCAACTGATCCTTATATCTCACTCTGCCTCTCTGATATTTTCACACAACTGGCGTAACAGCGCACACCGAAAAAGTTAAAGATTTTAGGGTCAAAATGCTTGTGTACATGCATACATTCATAGAAAACAATTCCTCTAATAAAACTTTCCTGAGATCGTGGATGATGCGTGTCCCAAGCGTGCCGCACAAGTGCTGAAAAGTGAAGCCAAAGCGCCTCGATCGCCCCCCGGTGGCTGGTCCCAGTATAGCTCATAAACCCCGCCCTCCCCATGAAGTCTAATGGGACGCGATGGAAACTAAACAATCAAATTACACTTCAAATACATTTTTTCCAAAGATGTTTTGGGTCCCGCGTTCACTACTACGGAATATACTTCTTAAATATATACATGCATGTGTGTGTGTGTGTATTTATATATACAAAATGATTATACACAGTACACACACACATTATGTAAACACAAACTTTTATTTTGGATGCGATTAATCGCTTCACAGCCCTAGTCTATGGCATCTCCTCACCTTCTAGCTCCACCTCCTCGCCCACCACAGGAAGCCCCTCCCGCACCACCTGTGGCTGTTTCCTGGAGGAGGCGGAGTCTCGGGGGTCCTTCCTGTAGGAGGCGGAGTCTCTGGGGTCCTTCCTGTAGGAGGTGGAGTCTCTGGGGTCCTTCCTGCAGGAGGCGGAGTCTCTGGGGTCCTTCCTGCGCTCTTTAGAAGAGGGGAACACGGTCTCTGTGCCCACCGCTGTGGGAGAGGTGATGGCCTGAAGGAGACCCATCGCTGTCTGAGGAGATCCCGCCGGCTCAGAGGGCGTCAGGAGCGAACGCTGGCTCTCTGAGGGACGCTTCTTCTTTTTGTGGTGAGATCCGGAGCTGTGATGATCTACACGAGAGAGACATGAACAACTCAACGCTAGGCTTGCTACGATAGTCGGAGTTACCGGTGTTCAGAAGCAAGCCCGGTTACATCACTTGCCCACCGTAGCATCGCCCCCACCGTCGATTATAAAAATAATAATAATAATTTAGTTCAGTTAGAGAACAGACACTACAATTAAAAACTGAACGTGTCTTAGTGCTGGGCGGTATGACCAAAAATCCACATCACGGTATTTTTCTAAATTACACCGGTTTCACGGTATATGACGGCATGACTGGGTGTAAAACCCATTTTTCACTGAGTGAGAGAGGAAATACTGCAGTAGATTGACTTAGAATGCCCTATTTTACTGTCATGAGTGAATATTGTAGAAAAAAATCCACACTAGTATTTACACAGGTTTGCAAGGCTGTTTACAAAGAGGTGCCAGCAGGAGGCGCTGTCAGCAGGAGGCGCTGTAGGAGCGGCAGAAATGGCGGTTTCCCCGGTAACGGCTGTACACAAAGCAGCAACGCTCATAAACGCTGCTTTATCAGGAAAGATAAAGAAAGATTCAATCGTAATAACAAAGAAACTTTTCTAAAGACCGTCAGTTCACTTCAGATACATTCATATAAAAACACCCGCGCCGCGTTTTGATTTTGAAACGTGCAGTGCTCATGTTTATTCAACGATGTCAATGCCAACCACAAATAGATTTCCAAAAGGCTGTGTTGATATTGTGAACAAATGTATGGGAAACACTGTAATATAATTTGACAGCTATCAATTATAGTTTAACCTATCCATCTTCAAAGTCACGCTTAGTAACACGTGCATCACCACAGTGCAACAGTGAAAAAGGACCGCGCCGCGTTCCGATCGTTATTAAAGCCACATACATTTTGCGTCTTGCGGTATTTAAAAAATTTATATCATAACAAAAATAAACACCGGTATTCGGTATGAACCGGTACACCGCCCAGCACTAACGTGTCTGCTTAATAAATCGTGAGCTGAACGAGGGTCGCAGCACAGATCAGCAACAGGAGTCAGATTTCATTAATCATGAGAGTGAGGTGTAAAAGCGCCTATATAAGAAAATTTGTCATCGTACTGTTTTGTTGTTGTGTTTTTCATTAAGAATTATAGGCTAATGAACTCACCATTTCAAGCAATTCGCCCCCGAATTGGCGCTAATTTGAAAGCGAAACTAAGACGCGCACGTGTCCTTGGGCACGGAGAAAGCAGAATAGAGCAAGCGTTTTCAGTTCATTCCTATGGAAAAACACTTGCTCTGCTCTGCACCATTATGAATGGACGTGCAGACGGGCACATTTTACTTTCAACCTTTAAATTAGCGATTTAAAAGCCCCCACCGGTGATACCGGTGTTCTCACAGGTCGATTAACTCAACACGCCGATTAACGATTAACTCAAACTCAACACGCCATCAGAGCTGCTTAACAGACTTCTCACTGCTCCGTACAGAGTCGGTTCACTTAAAGGTGCAGTCTGTAAGAATGACAGCTAGTGGTCGAAATAGGTACTGCAGTTCAAAATATCGGCAATCGTCGTTTCTCCCGCCTCCTGCTCCTCAGACTCGACGACGCTCATACGACGCAAAATATGCGCATCGATTCGTCGACCTGTTTTTATTTCTCTAAAAAACGTTTGCAAAACGTTTACCTTATGTGCGCTGAATATACGCGATGGCCGGATCAACATTCTGTCCAACGTTATATAACCAATCCAGGGGTTTTTCTGCATTGATCTTTTTTTTGGCGGCTGTCAAAGCCTTATTTGATCGGTGAATGATGTAGAATAGAATGACTGCTGGGGCGCATACGAGAGAGAGCCCCGGCCGCGCGCGCGCACTCACAGTCTTGAAACAACACGAGCGCTGCTTGCTCTCTCTCTCCCTCGTGCATATTAATCAAAATCATTAAACACGATAGAAAAAGGGCGAAACACCAAAGTTTCACGCGCGCTCGCGCACTCACAGTCTTCAAACTACACGAGCGCTGTCTTGCTCTCTCTCTCTATCCCTCGTGCATATTAACCAAAATCATTAGACACGATAGAAAAAGGGCGGAACACCAAAGTTTCACGTGGAGCATTCGGAGATTTTTTTTTTCTCCATGACAGGCTGCTGGCTCCCACTGTTAATTTTTATTTATTTTTTGTTGGAAAAGCACTCTCTGTATTAGCTTAAAGCCCTCAAGTTTACATTGGTTACTGTATTTTCTTTCAGTTGCTCTAAACAAGTATTTTGGGTGACCTTTTTTATTTTTTTATTGAATGCTAGTCATCAAGTTGTTGTTATTTTCATCTGAAAGAACTTTTTTTCAGTAAGCTAGGCCCTATGTGTTCAGTAAGCTTGTTTCAGTAAGCTATGTGTTTTCAAGGCTTCAAGGTTTTATTGAATGCTACCTCTGACTAAGAATGCATTACTTTGCACTTGTATAGTCTTTTATTTTGTAATTTTAAGAGCAATAAACATATATTGCAATGTTAAGGAATTCATGTTTTTTCATTCAGATATGTAAATCAACATGTATAAATTGTTAGTAGTCAATTAATGGGGAGATAATCGATAATCGAATCGAAATCGAATCGGGCTGAAAAAATTAATCGTTAGATTAATCGATGCATCGAAAAAATAATCGCTAGATTAATCGTTTAAAAAATAATCGTTTATCCCAGCCCTAATTCCAACACAGAAACACACATTTCAAAGTAAAATAACTGGCTATAGAAGTGTTTTCAGTCTCCTGACAAGTCATATCAGCTTTATTTCTATAGCGCTTTATTCAAAACAGATTATTTCAAAGCAGCTTCACGGTAATAAACAGGAAAATAATGATCAATGATGCAAACAGAATTCAATTCTGTTTTAAAAGCAGCTCTTAAATAGACAATAGTGTCATTATTCAGCTGAAGTCGGTTCAGTGTTGATTCAGTTCAGTTCAATAACTGTGTGAAGTCAATCTATTATGAAATGAGTTCAAATCAGCTATAATCTATAATAATTTAGTTCAATAACGTTCAAAAACGACGATGCTGTCAAATTCATCAATTGTGAAACAAAGTCGAATCAGCTATAAAACAGTTCTACAGAAAACAGTGATGTCATCATCCAAATCAATAGTTCTCATGTGAGTGTCATTGCAGTCAAATCAATAATATTACTGAATTTTAAGTGTCTTTTAAACCCCATATAAGCAAAACCAGAGGCGACAGTGGCAAGAAACTCCATCAGATGACAGAAACGAAGAAAAAACCTTCAACTCTCAAACTACTGATTAACTTACATTTTTATACTTTATGTATAATGATTTGCAATTCTTCATGGGATAAGTAATTAATTCCCTTGTTCAATAACAGACTAGATGGTAATTCAACCTCAAAGTTTCTGGAATATCGCTGGAGAAAATTAATGGGGAAAAAATAACTTGTATAACTGAAATGCGAGTGACTGTTGCGCTCAAAATAAATAACTACAGTCACGCACCTCTGTAGAAATGATCCTCATAATGCTTCTTTTTCTTGTGAAACTCGCTGACAGGGTAAAAGTCATCAGCGTCCTGTAGAGAGCAGAGATCAGTTTCTACACAACACACACTGATGATGGTGATGATGATGATGATGATGATGATGTCAGTGATGTGAGTCTTTCATCGGTACCTTCAGCCGTTTCTTGGAGGTCTTGCGAACCTCTGCGTCGATGATCTCTTCTTCTCTCAGCAGATCTTTGTAGGATCTTCTTTTTTCTCTCTGACTGCGGCCGGCGACCAGGCTCACCTCACCCTCCATCTACACACACACACACACACATTATACAGTGGCGAGAATAAGTTTGTGAACCCTTTGAGGGCATTTGGATTTCTCCATTAATTATTTATAAAATGTGGTCTGATCGTGAGTCACGGTTATAGACACAACCTGACTAAACTAATAACACACAAACGATTGTACTTTTCACAACTAAAGATGGTGTATGATCACTGACGGCAGATGTGTTCACAAACTTATTTTTACAGCTGTAAATAGAAACATATATTGTGTAACTAGTTTGTGTGTGTGTGTGTGTGTGTGTGGTTGTGTATTTACATGTATAGGTTTGCGAGTTATAGTGAGTATATAAATATGAATGAACGTGTTGTAGTGTGTATTTGAGTATGTATGAATGTATGTTTGTGTTGTTGTTATTAGCCCTCTATGCTAACACGCTAACTGGCAAAACTTTAAACACTATTAGTGATTCACAGTATAATTCAGACAAAGCGAAGCATGTTCAACTGAGAATCAAAACATTAAACATGCGTGCGATCGTGATAAAATGTAGTTTCATTCATTCTATTAATTTCCACATATTACCTTCATCAAATTTCATGCGTCTCCTGTCGCCATCTTGGCTCTGCGATGCCAGTTTCTCGCGCGAGGGTTCGAGAGTGTGGCGTCATCACGCACTCGGGCGCCTCTAGCGGACAGGCGGAACGAGCACCGCTGCAGTGCTCATCACGGTGAGCTGACTGACAAAGAGTACTCTCTTGAAATAAATAGCTGCATTCAAATATGAATGTGACTGTATTTTCTTATGGGTTTTCATTGGCACATAGATTATAATATCCCTGCTGTTTGAGTGCAAACAACACCGACTGGAAAAGGCGAGAGAACTGAACTGATCGTTAACTGAATCAGACCGGTTTCTGCGTATCAAAACATTCCTGTGACCTATATGTGTGTGTGAGAGAGAGAGAGAGAGAGAGAGAGAGAGAGCATATGTTTACATAATGAATCACACAGTAGTGTTGAAACTTTTCTGAAGAAAAAAAGGCTGGAACAGTCTCGGGTTCAGAGTTCTGGATTGTGTCGAGTCACGTTTAACCGTTCTGCGCGCTCTCTCTCTCTCTGCTCGCTCATGTTTAGCGCGCGCTCTCCCTCTCTCTCCCTCTCTGCTCGCTCATGGTTAGCGCGCGCTCTCCCTCTCTCTCCCTCTCTGCTCGCTCATGGTTAGCGCGTTCACGCTGACTCACGGTTTCAACATCGCTCCAGATTTACTGCTGCGTTTATTATCGCTACTCAGCAAATCACAGCCAATAATAACAAATCACGCGACTTTATTAACCTGCAGCTCTTATGTAAGATGATCTTCATAACAGACTTGCATCATTCTGACTCTTGATCTCATCTGTTATGTTTTTTTCACACTGATTGCAGGGTGTTTTAGAGCTGATCATGACCAGTGAACTATTCTCCTCCTCTCCCACTGAACTTTTACTGATCACATTCAGAGAACAGACAATCCCATATATCCCAATATCATGTGAACACATGTAGCTCAACAAGCAATTTTGCGTCTAATAGCCGTCCAAACACAGCCCAGACGTCTAGGCTAAAACAAGGCAAAATTTGGGCTGTCAGTGAAAATTTAATAGACATCTAAACCAGGAGACAAGGAGAAGAAATGAGTGAAGAAATTAAACCAAACACCTTGTAATCACTGTTGACTTTGCTTCCATGATGGAAAATCATACTTCTCGCAAGTTATTTTGGCAAAAAACGACATGTAACCAAATTCAAGGTTATTTTGTCTAGAAGTGTGTTACTCATAGCCGGACTATATCGGGTCTATAGTTAAACTAGACGGTGAAATGACTGCTATTGTTTGCTGGGAGGTGATCATGTGATTGAAATTGTTCCTCAGTCATGTTTTCCACATCTCTCCTCCTCCTGAGCTGATGAATGTGTCGTGTCATGTTTAGCTCTGCTCCTCCTCCTCCCTGCCTTTGTTTGAGTTCCCGTTTCTCTCCCTCAGAGAGTATAAAAGAGGAGAGAGCCGGACTCGAGTTCAGATCCTGAGCCGCTCACATTCAAGAGATCCGCTGAGGACCGACACACACAGACCGAGTGAGTAAACCTTGATTTTGTTCCAAGTTTCTTTCTTCTGTTGAACACAAAAGAAAATATCTTAAAGAATATTGAGACGATTTTTGGGTGAACTGTCCCTTTAAGAGATTTTTTATTTACTATCTGCTTCATCATATGATGTAGTTATAGATACACGAGCAGCATCAGGATGCACTTTATTCACTGGTGCAAAGTTTCATACAGTGTTGATTTGTTTTTCAGAGAAATGGAGACGATTGAGAAAACACAGACAGCGATCACAGACAGGTAATCTATCTATCTATCTATCTATCTATCTATCTATCTATCTATCTATCTATCTATCTATCTATCTATCTATCTATCTATCTATCTAGTCAAGTCACCTTCATTTATATAGTGTTTTTAACAATATAGATTGTTTCAAAGCAGCTTTACAGTGATAATAGGATATACAGTAACAGAGATTGTTTTGGCTTTATAGCAGCTCTAGAATAAAGTTATTGTCCAGATAAAGTTAGTTTTGATTGATTGTTGCAAAGATCATTACAGTTATTAACTTAGGGGCCGCTAACACAACACCGTTCAAACAGAAAACCCTTAATGCGCTATTTATCTATCTATCTATCTATCTATCTATCTATCTATCTATCTATCTATCTATCTATCTATCTATCTATCTATCTATCTATCTATCTATCTGTCTATCTGTCTATCTGTCTGTCTATCTATCTATCTGTGCTTAGTGTGTGTTACTGGCTTTATTATTATGATTGAGTGTTTCATGTTGAGTGAATCTGTGTGTTTCCTCACAGTGATCTATCAGAGTTGATCAAAGCTGCGACTAAAGAGAGTCACGTGCGAGCGGAGAACACCGAGCTGATGCTGAGCTACCAGAGAGGAGATGTGTCCCTTCAACAGTACCAGGTGATTCACCCCGCAGTGTGTTTAACACGACAGGCTGCGTTATACAGCGATGGGTGTTTAGACGCGACACACAGCGAGTGACTATATTCACTATATCACACCGGCTCAAGTGTCATGATTGATTGAAGGATGTTTTAGACATGTAAACTAATGTTATTAGTTTGGTATTAACCGTAGTTTATTATTATTACTATAGTATTACTAGTTTATTATTTATTATTACTCGGCTCTGTGGAAGACTTGATTCTGATTGGTCAATCGTGCCATCCAGCGGTATATTATTCCCAGATAACAACCGCTGAGAACAGAAACACAGGCTCATCCGGGTCACTGAAGTCAGCAGCGCTCACTAGGAACGGTTTTCCTTCGTGGAAGTTTTGCTTTTGGTGAGCTAATAAAATATTAAAACTCAGCCCAATCAATATTTTGTGTACAGTTATTTAATAATGCCATCCAGTATCGTGGACTCGCTCTCTCGTTTCATGCATACGCAGCGGCGGCCATTTTGTGACTATTGTTTTGTACACTGTTGGATTATAAGATACAAACAGGTACGATTTTAAAATCTGAAATCAATATCTCTTATCCCCATAATTATTTATGTGTTGAAATGCTGTGTAATTAGTGGTATGATTGTTACGTATCCCTTAAATGTCCGTCCTCTCTCTGCGGAAGCTTTGCGATTAAAGAGCTGATCAAATATTTAGACTCAGATCAATATTTCATGTCTAATTAATTATTTACTTATGTGGCAAGCAGCCGTGTAACAAGCGGGATAATGTACATCCAGCCGGTTGTTATCTCAGAAGAAACATCTTCAGTCTGATGCAAGACCCGCTGGCTTCAGTTGCATAAACCGCTTAGACTAGTCTTACAAGTTAGTCATCGAATATGCGATATGACTGTTGTTGCATTTCCGATCTAAACGGTTAGTACCCCCCAAGCGTAAATCCGGAAAAGATAACAACCGGCTGGATACATCCACTATCCCTTACCAATCACAACGCACCAACACAACTCGCTGTAAACCAGCCTAATAATAACAGCTTGACCAGCAGAGTTTAAGGTGCTCGTTTGGAGCGTTATGAACACAACCATCGCTCCAAGATCCAAGATCGTGACTTGCATAAACACATTTTGGTACGCTTTGAAATGTTGCCTTGTGAAAGCGAAAATGCAACATTGTAACAAATGAAGTCCCTGTTTCGGTCTGAAAACGCCCTTAGATTTGGTCTTCGTAATGAATCTAACCTGGTGTTCTTCTGCTCTGTGTTTCAGCTGCTCTTGTGTTCGCTGTATAAGATATACGAGGCGCTGGAGGAAGAGCTGGACAGGAACGCTTCCCATGATGCCGTGGCTCCCATATATTTCCCTCAGGAACTGGGCCGGCTGGAGTCCATCGGGAAAGACCTGGAGCATTTCTACGGCCAGGACTGGAAGGAGAAGATCACGGTGCCGGCCGCCACACTGAGATACGCCGGCAGACTGAGAGAGGTGAACACAGAGAACACATTAATCCACTGATATCTGGCCATTTTGAGATTATCGGCAGTGACTGAGAATCACACTTAAAATGAAAATGCTTTAGAAGTATTTTTAATTGACTAATGTAGATAACTAATGTTAACAACTGGAACCTTGTCCATCTATACACTTCTTCTAAGTGTTACCCACAGGGCTTGACATTAACTCTTTGCTCTCCAGTCACGGTGGCTAGTGGTTTTCCGAAGTTACTAGTCACTCAGCATTTTCACTGGCCACAATTTTGACATCGATACCATTGAGGAAAAACTGCCATACAGATATTTTTAATATTATCTCATAATTTGTCAGCAGGTTTATTAGGCTGCTGTCGCTTTAAGACCTGACGCACTATACTGTTACTCGTGCGTTTTCTTTCTCAACTGTTTACTTTCACTTAAAACGTACGTGAATACTCATCAAAACGGGCATTTTGAAATGATTTTGTGTGTATTTGACTGTTTAAGCACAATAAGCAGCGAAAAATAGATCAATTTATTTCTGAGAGGCGGCTTTATGTGCCGCACTTTTGGTGTAAACATAAAATCTGTGGGAATGAGTAAAATTATGCTCAATATGAGCAATCCCACAGTGAAACTCAAGCCCTGTAACACCAGCAATATTCATCCGGAGCGAATGAAGCGAGTGAGTGAGTGGAGGCGGGTTTGTGTGTCTCTCGCTGTCGGAGAGATGAGAGAGAGAGAGAAAGAGCAGCTGGTATTGTGTATCTATTCTGAGGAATGAGTATTGGAAGCATTTCAGATATTTCAGTATCGATGTTTTGAAAAATCCACATTTTTGACACTACATTGCACTTTGTTTATTATTTCAAATGCCTTTTTAAAAGATTACAATTGAAAAATGTATATATTATATATAAAATTCAACCCGCCAAAGTGACTGCGTTAAACGCCACTGCTGAAATACACCCGTGTGTGTTAATGTCAAGCCCTGGTTACACATCTGAGACATGTTTAAGATGTCATACGTCATTTACACCCTTTATTGCTCGAGAATATCGTGACTTTGCTCTGAATCGGTTGTGTTGTGTCTCTCAGGTGGGCAGAGATCACCCTGAGTATCTGGTGGCTCACGCGTACACACGGTACCTGGGCGACCTGTCGGGGGGGCAGGTGCTGGGCCGCATCACGCAGAAGTCATTAGGGCTGAGGAACGGAGAGGGCTTATCGTTCTTCTCGTTTCCGGGCGTCAGCAGCCCGAACCTCTTCATGCAGTTGTACAGGAGCCGCATGAACAGCGTCGAGCTGACGGAGGAGCAGAGGAACGGGGTCCTGAACGAGGCCGTCCTCGCATTCGAGCTCAACGTCCAGGTGAGCGATCCATCACTGCAGCTCCTTCAGAGCGATCCATCTCCTTCTCAAGTCAGCTCACCTTTATTTATACAGCGCTTTTTACAACACAGTGTTTCAAAGCAGCTTTACAGTGAAAACAGGGAAATAATGCAACAAAGTTTGTTTCTAGAAGAAAATAGCGTCCAGCTTAAGTAAGTTCAGTGATGGTTCATTTTTGTTGTAAAAAACGTATTAATTTAGTTCATTTATATATAGCTGCTCTGTCATCATCCAGTTCAGTTCTTATATGATGTTGTCAATGCAGGCAGATCAATAATATTGTTGAATATTATATTAAATGAAAGCAAGCCAAAAGACTAAGGCGACAGTGGCAAGGAACTAAAACTCCATCAGGTGAAGAAATGGAGAAAAAAAAGTGCAGGTCCTCCATCTGATCTGGATCCGGCCCGGATCCGGCTGACTACAGTAGGCCTAGGAATAAGCAGAAAGACTAACATTAGTGTAGATGCCATTCTTATGATGATGTAACGAGTACATCAGGTGTTATAGGAAGAGCCTAATACAAGCTGCTCACTGACGAGTGACTGAAGCTGTTGTGGACGAGCTGATCGTTTGCTCTCGTTTCCTCAGGTCTTTAACGAGCTTCAGGACTCGGTGAGCCGCGTGTCAGAGACAGAAACTGAAGTGAGACAGAGACACACACAACACAAGCAGAACACGACGACCACAGCAGGTAAAGCGCTGGCTCATGTTTGTACTTGTGATGGATGTTTCGGTGTGTTAAGCGTGTTGTAAGCGTGTTTGTCATGTTCTCCTCAGGTGACGCAGCGTGTGAGTCACTGCAGAGCTCCTCGTCTCTGATGCCCCGGTTCCTGCGGGCGCTGCTCGGCGTGTTCGTGGTTCTGGCCGTCGGGATGGCCTACGCCTTTTAATCTGGCATCATTAGCACTTTTGAAAACATGACGTCACATTTTGGAGACAATAAATGTGTTATTTTATCATATCATTAATAATTAACATGATTGTATGTTAGTTCATAGTGATTCAAATGACAGATCCTCCAGAAAAATTCCTTTGTCAGAATTATTTTGTAACCATGTGTATATATGCATTTGTATTATTAACACTATATTTTTTATAATAAAATCTTACATTTTGTTCCTGAATGTTGCAGGATTTTCTGGCTTCTCAAATGAAAATATTATTTTTTTTAATACACATTAATTTGCTCGTGATTACTGTATAATGGTGGAAATATTCACAATAGAAAGTTTAGGATTAGGTCGGGTAGATAATTTTGGAGAGGCTAGCAATAGAAAGTTAGCCTTGAAAGCATGAGATCTCGTCTCCAAAGCCACGCCTCCTTCAAAACAAATGCCTGAGCAGATCCAGCACAGCATCATTAGAGATGCCATTAAACTCCCTCATATAAGCACATCACACAACAATAACTATAAACATGAACAACTTACAGAGATCTTACTTGTACCACCTGACTGCTGCAGATTCATTCAGCATTAATAGTGTTGCCAGAGAAACACATAAATCTGAGTCTGAAGACGTGAACAGCTCCGGGTAGAATGCCAGTGGATTGCTGTGTCTAAATTACAGTTCTGATATGGCGTGAACACAGCAAATACTCGTTGTTTTGGTTCAGGAGGAACTAGTGGCTGCTGTTCGTTTGCGGTGCTCGGTGACTGACGTCTGTCTAACTCTGCATAGCATGAACCGCGCAGATGACGTGTGATGTCTGCCGCGCGAGCAGGTGCGCAGAGTTATGGAAATACGTACACTGACAGGCAGGTAGGACATCATCGTATGCATTCGGACCAAGAATTTAATTTTTTTTTTTTTTTTACTTCCACAGAAGATATATGTACATTTTTAGATTAATTATATTATTGATTGCTATCAGGATGTGGTGTCAAGAGAGTTTCAATCAGAAAAACTAAAAGTGTTTATGAAAAAAACTAAAAAACATTGCCTACCCTGCCTTTAGTGCAGGCATTCTCAACCCTGGTCCTGGAGGGCCACTGTCCTGCAGAGTTTAGGTCCAACCTTGATCAAACACACCTGAGCCAGCTAATTAAGCTAATTAAGCCTTTCAGGATTACTGGAAAGCTACAGGCAGGTGTGTTTGATCAAGGTTGGACCTAAACTCTGCAGGACAGTGGCCCTCCAGGACCAGGGTTGAGAATGCCTGCTTTAGTGTAACACAGTGGTTCCCAAACCTGTCCTGAAGGCCCCCCAACACTGCACGTTTTCTTTGTCTCCCTACTCAAACACACCTGATTCAACTCATCAGCTCATTATCACATGGGTTAATTGAGCTGATGAGTTGAATCAGGTGTGTTTGATTAGGGAGACAAAGAAAACGTGCAGTGTTGGGGGGCCTTCAGGACAGGTTTGGGAACCACTGGTGTAACAGAAGCCCGTTCAGACCTAGGAGGATGATATCTGTTTATTGTAGGCTAAGCGTTTTTATCGTCTGCCACTTTAAATGCTCAATCACTTTAAAGCAGGATGGATTTTGATTGGCTGTCCATGTTTTTATTGTTGGTAAAAATCGTTTTGAAAGTGATTTCAACGATAGGAAGTCAGCTGACAGGGAACGTTCTAGGAGCTTTAGCTAACACAAAGTTATGAACTAATAAACCGTTCGTTATTATCTGGCCTAATGTTCTCAAAATATTACCACAAAAATATTATTTATACATCATTCACAGAACTTAAAAAAAAAAAGTCTATCATTTTTTAAATGTTACTACTTGTTTCAGAACGTTCAGAGAATATTTAACGTAACGTTCCCATGATGTCAGCAAAATGGGTGGAATGTTCCATTGACATTCACACAATCAATATATATATATATATATACGTTTAAAAACGTTTGAACGTTCAGATAACATTCAGAAATAGCATTAGCAAAACGCTGTTAGAACATATTTCTGTTAGCTGCCATTCCAAGTTATTTAAAAAATATAAATTATTAAGAGTCCACAATCATTTAAAAATAAATGATATGCACGGATAAATCACTTAGCCTTAATAAATACTGCAATATTCTATTAAAAAAAAGAGTCCATTTTATTTTCATGGTGGCTTTTATCTGATTCTCCATCCATCACATGTTCAACACCCACATCGGCTCTGGAACGCAAATGATGCCAGAAGTGTCATTTTTGAGAACTATCCCTTGAGCAATGAAACTCAAACAAGACGCACTGGTTTGGCTGCTTTTATACGTTTTTAAGTGAGAAATTCAAACATGAACAAACTTACAGATACAGCTAATCAACCATCACACAAACCACACGATCTGAAACAAACATGAACATTACAGTGTCAGTTTATTCAGTCAGAGGTAAGACGAGTCATTCTTATCATCATGGTTAATTTACAACATAAATTAATGCTTTTTACACTCAGTGAATATGCACGTTAATAAAAATTAACTTACAAAGGCAAAAAACAGCTTATTGGTTGTTTTTATAAATGGTCAAAAGGTCCTCACACACACACCCACACCCACACACACACATTAAGGGCCAAATTCAGTATTAGAAACAAAACTAAAGTGAAATGAAGATGAGGATCTGCTGTGGGAGTCTTCCTCAATGAACATGAGGATTTGAGCACAGGAAGTGATGCGTTCGGGACTTCCTGTGTGATGGCTCTCAGAGCGTGAAGATCTGCTCGTGGTTTTGCTCCTGCGTCGCCTGTCGAGGGCTTGAGTGAACGACGCCGGCAGACGAGACGTTATTCATCAAGGGAAGATGATCTGCAGCTTCAGCTCGGCCTGCTAAAAACTTATCAAACTCTGTCAGCGAGAAGAAAGAGAGCAGAAAACATGACTTACACATGTGTGTGTGTGTGTGTATCAGATATAATGAGCAACACACATCAGCACAGACTCTCACCTTCACTGGTCACACCCTCACTGTCATCAACATCGGGCTGAAAAACATCATCAACATGTTTAGAAGAGAATACCAGCAGTTTACCACCGACTATCACACTGACATGGAGACAAAAGGCATTATTTCATGATAAACAATTCGAGCAGTAGTACGCTATAATAAGTTGCGTGTGAATGCACAGCAAAAATGCTTGTTTTAATAAGTATTATTCAGTCGATATCTAAAAATTCTTAAATCAAGATGCATTTACTAGATGATTAAAATGACATAAGATGAGAAATCTCAGTTTTTGCTTCAAACAAGTAAAATGATGCCAGTGGGGTAAGAAAAATAATATTGTTTTCCATTTGATAATTTTTCTTAGCCCATTGGCAGATAGTTGTACTTGTTTTAAGAAAAAACTCGCTTAATTTTGTTTTTTTCTTTTCTTCAGAAAACAATTTCTTATGTCATTTTGCTTATCTGGTAAAAAAAAGTAAGAAAAGCTTTTTTTGCAGTGTGGTGTCCATTTATCATAATTATTTAGCTTTTTTTTTATTGTGTCAGGAGAGATAAATCACGGCTGATGTGGAAGGTCAAAGTCTTGATGATGTTTCAGGCTCTACTAGAACAGGTTTTCCTCCTTGAATGTTGATTATTTTCCTCATATTCTCCATTGTTGCGGCTCCTCTCTTCCCAGTCTGTCAGTAACGCTCTGTTTACTTCCTGTCTCTATGAAGCCCCTCCTCCTGAAAATCACACTGTGCTCTGATTGGTCGGCTGGATCAGTGTGTTGTGATTGGTCGAGCGCTTCAAGTTTGTTTGGGAAATGTCCCGCCCCTTACCATAACCACCAGTTTAACACACTACTAACTAACTCAACCAGGCCCTGCCCCTTTATTCTGAATTATTTAATATGAATTATTATAATGAGGAATACTGTGATGTGTTTGTTCCCGGAAGAAACTCAAGACTACAATGGAGGCGTTTCAGGAGTTCAGAAACACTGACACTGATATAGAGAAGAACTCCCGCTGGAGGGACTTTGTGCTGTTTGAGCATGAAACATTACAAAATAAGTATTAAAAACATAGACTGTAAAAAAATATGGGCGTAGTGTGCGTGACGTCACCCGTATGTTTCTGAAGAGCATTTTTGAAGCCCAAAGTGGGCGGAGCCGGCCGTCGCCATCTTGGCAGCGCGTCACTCCCGGATAAACGAAAAAGAGGCGGATTAGCTGAGGTGACGTGATGCTAACAGACAGCAGACAAACGGCTAGTAGTGACATCAGCGGCTCAAGTGGCCACGCCCTTAATTATGCAGAACTTTAAGGCTTAATATAATTTAAACGGATGAGTTATAAAAATATTCACCCCCTCAGTCGTCATGAAGGGCAAAATTAGCTATATAGACCAAAACCACTTTCTGCACCAGACTGTAAACATGCTTTCTGCTGTAAAGTTGGGCATTTTAACATGAGGGTTTATGGGATTGAGTCTCTTCTGCAGCCGGTCTCTAGTGGCCAGTGGATGAACTGCAGTTTAACTCTCTTCAGTGCTGGACTCGAGAGAGAGACCGGAAGGATGCCGCTTGGTTAAAAAGCAGAATATATCCTCATCAATGTGTGCTGTGCTGTGCTGTGCTGTGACTCCAGCAGGGGGCGCCGCTGATCAGCATTACACACACACACACACACACACACATATTGATCAGAGTAAAAACAGATCTCTCTTTACCATCTCTGCACACAACCACCTCTCGATGTCATCCATGGCGGAGCTGCGTGGAGCCGGAGCCTGACGGACACAAAACAACACAAACGTTCCTCACAAGATCTCAGTTTGTTTTATATTGATCACCGGTGTGTGTGGTACTGATCCATTAGAGATGATTAACAAGTTACCCTTCATCTGTCAGTACATGCAAATCACACAGATAAGAGAGCCAACGGCCAACCATCACCTGACGGCGGAAACACACCTCGCAAACATGCCTGTCGCATTATTGATTAATCATCATTATTTGATCTAATCACAATTATTTGAGAAAACCGCAATAATTGTGCAGATTCAATTTGAATCACATTTTACCATCAAAAATAAGGGAAATTTAAACTCTTAAAGAAATGGCATCAAATGCATGATATTGTGCGAGTCTCCTTTTCCGGTATACAAATAAATATTAAAAGGCACTGTTATAAAGTGCATAAAGATATTTGACAGGATTTGTGAGTTTAATCAGTATGGAAGCTTGTTTCCGCCACGGTATAAAACTATTTAAATGATAATTGGGACTTTTTATCTCACAATTCTGACTTTTCTCCCCTCAAAATTGCCTGATATAAAGTCAGAATTGCTTTTTTCTTGCAATTGAAAGTTTATATCTTGGAAATCTGACCTTTTTTCTAACAATTCTGACTTTATAACTCACAATTGCATCGTTAAAAATCACGCAATTCTGAGGGAAAAAGTCAGAATTGTGAGATAAAAAGCTTTTTTATTCTGTGGCGGAAACAAGCTTCCATGAATCAGACTGCATTATATATATATATTATATGAATTATATTACAATTAATTATATAAATATAAATTTTCACAGCATTAAAGTAAATCTTATTTTAGTTCACTTTTTTATTATTATATATGATTCACAGATCATTATTTTTATGGCAATTAATCGTCAGCACAAAATTCATGATCGTGACAGGCCTCATTTCACACCAGCTGCAAAGAAACCTAAAGCATGATTGTAGATTAAACGTGAAGAAGGCTCTTCCACATGTACAGAAGCCGTTGTGTGTGTGTTTTGAGTGAATGAATGGAAGTGTGTATCGGCGACTCTGAAACCCACCAGACCCTCACTGTAAATCCACTGAGACTGACGGACCCATTCGCTCTCGCCGTCCTTCACACACAAACACACCTCTGCATGTCAGACACAGTACTGTACACGTGTGTGTGTGTGTGTGTGTGTGTGTGTGTACTGACCCCTGCCGTCACCTGCAGCCGCGTGTCCAGAGCTTCAGCCAGACCCTCCACTGCACCCGGGTGCTCGTACCGAACACTACACACACACACACACCACAGCATCATCACACACACACACGGCTCACTTCACATGCCCGATAAAGACCTTCAGATGAACTGTGTCAAACACAAACCTCTTCCTCTGTTCCGCCAGAGAACTGCTCCTCGTCTGAGCAAACATGTCAAACTCCTCGTCTTCAGGCGCTGAGACACACACACACACATACACACACACACACACACACACACACACACACATACACACACATACACACACATACACAAACACACACAGACAGAGACACACAGACACAGACACAGACACACACACAGACACACACACAGACACACACACGTTACGTCCAGGTCTCTTACACTCATTGAAACCACAGAACTGGATCTCTCTCACCTGAGTGGTTTGTGAGGTCGGATGGAGGGCGGGGCTCGTGTTGATTGACAGCTAGGGGAGTGATCTGATTGGGTGATGGAGACTCAGGGCTGAGGTCAATAAGGTTTCCATTCTCAGTCTGGTCACATAAATCATTGCGTAGATATATAGATAAATATCAGTATGCAATCATATAATTACAAACGATCTTTATAGATGTTATTGTAAAGCTGCATTGGATTAGATATTAGATATTTACACTATTTTCTAACAGGTGTGATTCCACAATGTTTCATCGGTTGCTTGGCTTATATTTCTGTGCAGTTGGGCTGAGTAGCTCCGCCCACCGTCAATTCTCATTGGTCCAAATCAAGTTGGAAGTTAAAATTCCATTCATTTTCTCTAGATGATAATTATTTTAACCTTTAAAAACAGGAGTACTGTGAGTTCAAGACTGTTAATCGATGGTTTATGCTTTTGTTGAAGCCACACGTTTGCATTATCTCAACGTGTTTTTAAAGTAATCTCAGGGCAAAAATCATGCATGATTACTGCATATATACATATATCCCTCTGGTACTGTCGCGTATCGGTCAAAAATCACCAAATATTTTTTTTTATTTCAATGAAATGATAGTAATATATTTTAGGTTGATAATATTTTTTATTTAATATTTTGTATTTTTAGGGGATTTTTGCATACGTTTTTTTTTTTTTAAAGTGAACTTGAAAAAAATTATAAAATGTTACATTTATTGTTATGAAATATGCACAAAAATACCATTTTAAATTTTTATATACAATATATATTTTCCAAAACACATTTTACTCTAAAACTTGAAGAAAATCTAAAGCATAAATCTGAACAAGTTGTGTTCCAAATATGAGGTTGATATCTCCATAAATGAGCTTTCAGTCAGCGTGTCTTCGGCTGCAGTACCAAACACTTCCACTAAAGGAAATTCTTCTCCAATTCATTTATATATAATTTATATAAAAAAGATTATGAATCGGATAAAGTAGATGAAGACTTACCTGTGATTCCTGCTGTTCTTCTGTGTTTGATTTCTGCATGTTCAAACGGTCAAACCTTCAACCAGAGAGAGAGAGAGAGAGAGAGAGAGAGAGAGAGAGAGAGAGAGAGAGAGATATGGGAAGTGTTACTGTAGATCTGGAAACTGGATTAGACTCTCGCTGCACTGGAGCGTCACCTGTGTATGTGTGTGTGTGTGTGTGTGTGTGCCACACCTCTCATAGCGGATGAACGCGTTGTTGAGATCATCATTGATCAACAGAAGTTCTCCGATCATCTCGTCCTCTGATAGATTAGGAATCAACTCTACAACCCTCTGCTGCATCTGCTTACACACCGAATACAGCTGCTGCTCGCACACACACACACACACACACACACACACACACACACACACACACACACACACACACACACAGGTTAGTCATGATCAAAACAAGACTACTAAAACGCAGGCACACACACACACACACACACACACACACACACACACACACCTGCAGCAGTTCTGCGTCCGATGCTGAAGTCTCTCCAGGTTTGACGTGGTTCAACATCTCAGTCATGACGGTCAGGTTTCCTTTGACCAGATCCAGTTCAGATCTCAGCTTCTGCTTCTGGAGGAAAACCAGTCAGAACACACACACAAACACTGAGCACCCCAGACCCCTGACCTTTAACCCCTGAGCACCCCAAACCCCTGAGCACCCCAGACCCCTGACCTTTAACCCCTGAGCACCCCAGACCCCTGACCTTTAACCCCTGAGCACCCCAAACCCCTGAGCACCCCAGACCCCTGACCTTTAACCCCTGAGCACCAGTGTGCGCATATGCCTTAATCCTGCCTCTGCTTTCATATTCCTGCTTTTGGTTAAACAAGATGGTGATGTTTCCTTCCGGCATATTAAAACAGGCGTTACATATTCGTCAGAGTTAACTAGTGTCACAGATTTAATGTTCAGTGTATAAAATGTAGCCTATAAAATGTGTGACACTATGACTTATTCTGGACTAAGATGAAATGAAAATAACAGTATGTGTAATCTTGAATGAGAGCAAGTTTCTCTTGCAGCATCTCTTCTCCTCTCTGATGACGAGGGCGGGGCTATAATCTGTCACTCACATGAGATCAGCCAATAGCAAACCACAACCATCCAATCAATTCCCATCCCCACAGACACATTCAAGCCCCGCCCACATTTGTTCTCGTTCCTGAAGCGATTCACTCGATATACGACACAATAGAGAAGAAAAGACGAGCGCAACTTCTGTTTCATGCTGACTAATGAGTCCCTCCTTGCTGAGCTCGTGTGTTTGTACCTCCTCAGGTGAAACAGGGGTCAGTTGTCCGTTGGATGGGACACACTGAGGAGTGTGTGCCGCTGGTGACGAGTTAGTGTGTGTCCTGGAAGCAGACGGAGACACGGATGAGGGAGGCGTCCCGTTTTCTGGAATACTCTGAGAGAGATGATGAAGAGTGAGGAGTTATTCACACAGTTGTTCTAACACGACAGCTAATATTACAATATATACATATAATGACCATTCTGTCATCAAACATAAAAGACGTTTAGCAGAATGTTCACGCTGCTCTTATATATTCACTACAGAAAACTATACTGGACTTAAAACTACTAGACTTTTTATTAAAGTGCCTGTTATGCTTTTTCAGATAATACTTTCACGTAGTGTGTAATAGAGCTGTTGTGAATGTAAAAGCTCTGCAAAGTTTCAAAGATCAAAGTGCAGATAAACAGAGTTTTTGTCGATTCTGAACTGAAGCGAGTCGTCAGTAATTCAGTCTCACTTCCTGCTGATCCTACATAGGTTTGAAACTCATTTGCATAACACTCTTGATTGGCTGAACAGCGTCTCATAGCTCCGCCCTCAAACACTGTAGTGTATCTGAGACTGGAAGAGTTTGGTTCGTGTTGTTCATGTCGAGAAGACGCTCTTTGAGATTGATACGGTAAAACCCACGCCATCGTTACTGTTCGTATCACCTGTGTGTCAAGAGCTGAGATTCAGATATGATAATGAGTGTTTGGTTTCTGACCAATCAGAGCAGAGCAGCTCTCAGAGAGGCGGAGCTTAGAGAGACTGAATCCTTGATGGAAGCGTTTCAGACACTGAGAGAAAAGAGCTGATGCTGCAGTGGAGATTATGAGGACATTAAAGTGTTTTTTGACCCTGGATGCATTTAAAATTATTGTAGGAGACTCTAAGACAACATTAGAAACCTTTAAAAACAGCATAATAGGGGAGCTTTAATATCTATGACTGGAAAACATTGTTGTAAAATTCCCTGATTAGAATAAAAGGAGCACTGTTTGACCCCACACAAACACTGGACGACGGTGAATGGGAGATTTACCCGGTTGGGTGTGTGGATGGGAGAGAGAGAGTCTAGATCCGTCATGGGAAACTGCAGGCCTCTCCGCCTCAAATCCTCATATACGCTCACCACTCCAGACAGAGAAGGACTGTTCCTGAAGGCATCGGCCCACGCCTGAAGCACAGAAGAGCGTCAATGCTCCGTCGCATTAATATTCTCAACACCTGCAGTGAGACGCACCTGGATGAGGTTCAGCACTCGGTCGTGGAGGATCATGGGTGGGTTGTTTTTGGGCAGGATCGCTCTGACTAGGACGCCCTCCACAAACTCTTTAGCGCAGACGTACACATGGAAACGCTGGCCGCAGTTCTTCACACACGTCTCCAGAACCTGAAACACACACCGGCAGTGTGGGATCAATCTCCATTGATTGGATGGAGGAGGAGCTGTCAATCTAGAACTAGAGGACCAACGCTCTAATTAAAGGATTAGTTCACTTTCAAAAATAATTTTGCTGATAATTTACTCACCCCGATGTCATCCAAGATATCCATGTCTTTCTTTCTTCGGTCGAAAAGAAATTAAGGTTTTTGAGGAAAACATTCCAGGATTTTTCTCCATATAATGGACTTCAATGGCAACCAACTATACCAATGTTCAAAGAAGGTTCAAATGTCTGTCTCAATGCAGCTTCAAAGTCTCGACACGATCCCAGTCGAGAAATAAGGGTCTTATCCAGCGAAACGATCGGTCATTTTCTAAAAAAATTAATTAATATATACTTTTTAACCACAAATGCTCGTCGTGTACCATCTCTGAGATGTATTGCATCATCACGCTGGAAAGGTCACGCGTCACGTCATCTCTCTAAGTTATTTGTCTGTGTACTCCGGTTCAGAAAGGCAGGGAAGGGCGAAAAATTCCATCCCATTTTCTCCTCCAACTTCAAAATCGTCCGACATCTTTGTTTTAATTTATTATTATTATTATTTTTGTGACCTTTCCAACGTGATGCATACGTGGCGCATCTCAGAGATGGTACAAGACGGGCATTTGTGGTTAAAAAGTATATATATATATATTTTTTTTTTTTAAATGATGATCGTTTCGCGAGATAAGACTCTTATTTCTCGACTGGGATCGTGTCGAGACTTTGAAGCTGCATTGAGATGGACATTTGAACCTTCTTTGAACATTGGTATAGTTGGTTGCCATTGAAGTCCATTCTGTGTAGAAAAATCCTGGAATGTTTTCCTCAAAAACCTTAATTTCTTTTCGACTGAAGAAAGAAAGACATGGATATCTTGGATGACATCGGGGTGAGTAAATTATCAGCAAAAATGTTTTTGAAAGTGAACTAATCCTTTAAGCCCGCCCTAATTTACATGAAACTGGAATTGCAACATTTGGAAAAGCAAGCGCAGAACGTGGAAAGAAGAGCGAAGAGAAAAACAGCACAAGCTTACAAAAGAGTGAAATAAGAGCCGAAAATGTAAGAGAGCACAAAGTACAGAATAATAAAACCAAGGAAAACATCATTTTTAAGAAAGCATGAGCTTAAGTTTAAGTTTTGTGCAAAATCAATTTTAATGTGTTCAAAGTTTTTATTCACGCTTATTGTACTTTGATCCGTGACCACATTGTTTGCTATTCTGATCATTTTGCATCATTTTTTTCAGTTTGTGCAATATATTTTTACATGCGTTTTTAAAGTTTTGATTCACGCCTATTATTTTTTGATCCGTGGCTGCAATACTTTAGACGGGATATTGATCCCATCGGCAGCCATCTTATGATGAAGGAGACACACGTGCGATTCGCTCCTGTAGAGGAAGTGATGTAACGAACACTCACGGTCAGAGCCAGCATCACCTCCCTGAAGTTCTTATTACCCACAATCCTCTTCTTTAAAGCTTTTGCTGCATCTTTGGGCCTGAAAAACAACACAGAAAGTCAGATGATCGGGAGAGACAGACGTCAGTACACTGCATCCGGAGAGTGTTCACAGCGCTTCACTTTTTCCACATTTTGTTTTGTTACAGCCTTATTCCAATTTCCAGATTAAATGTATTATTTTCCTCAAACTTCTAGAAACAATACCCCATAATGACAACGGCCAGCTCTAGGAAGAGTCCTGGTGGCTCCAGACTTCTTCCATTTGTAGTCATTGGGTTGAAATGAGCAGAAACTCAATGCTGCAGAAACGTTCCTGTGCCCTTCCCCAGATCTGTGCCTTGATACGATCCTGTCTCGGAGGTCTACTGACAATTCCTTGGACTATATGGCTTGGTTTGTGCTCCGACATGCACTGTTAAAGGTGCAGTCTGTAAGAATGACAGCTAGTGGTCGAAATCGGTACTGCAGTCCAAATTCAAAATATCGTAGATCGTTGTTTCCCCGCCTCCTCAGACTCGACGCTCACGCGTTTGAGGACACGTGACAGGAACGAGCGCAATTGACAACGAAAGCCGAGAAGACTTATAGACTGTAAGTTAATGAGTTGATTTATTCGTGTTTTAATATGCTCTCGTTCATAGAGATTTTTAGATGGATACCGAGGCTTTTTAGGTTGTGTGGAATCTGCAATCTCTGACCCAGTTTGTTTGCTCGTTTCCATGGTTGCATACGCTGTGTTTCCCGCCAAATGGCATCCCGGATGTGGGAACACTATTGGCTGAACTGGCTGTGGGCGGAGTCACACAGACCAAAACAAAAACCGACTGACAACACGGAACGTGTGTAAAATAATAAGTAAAATAACTGGCTGTAGAAGTGATCTTCAGAGAAACGAGTATATTAGCATGTTTCCTAAATATCTGCAAACATATTATGGTATTTATGCTTTAGTAGAGTAAAAAAGTTACATACAGCACCTTTAACCACCTTTATACATGACCCTGGATCACAAAATCAGTCACATGTCGCACAGGTTTATTTGTGGCAATAGCCAACAATACATTGTACGGGTCAAAATTATCGATTTTTCTTTTATGCCAAAAATCATTAGGATATTAAGTAAAGATCATGATCCATGAAGATATTTTGTAAATTTACTACCATAAACATATAAAACACTTATTTTTGTGAGTGAATGCAGCACAAGCACCAACATAAATGGACAACTTTAAAGGAGATTTTCTCAATGTTTCGATTTTTTTGCACCTTCAGATTCCAGACTTTTAAATAGTTTTATCTTGGCCAAATATTGTCCTATCATAACAAACCATACATCAATGGAAAGATTATTTATTCAGCTTTCAGATGATTGATACAACTGATGTGACTGGTTTTGTGGTCCAGGGCCACATATTTACATTTACATTTATGCATTTGGCAGATGCTTTTATCCAAAGCGACTTACAGTGCACTTATTACAGGGACAATACCCCTGGAGCAACAAGGACACGCTGGTGGTGACTGCTGGGATCGAACCAGCAACCTTCGATTTACCAGTTCAGTGGTTTAACCCACTAGACCACCATCTCCATATAGACAGGTGTGTGTGCCTTTCCAAATCATGTCCAATCAACTGAATTCACCACAGGTGGACTTCAATCCAGTGCAGAAACATCTAAAGGATGATGAGTGGAAACAGGAGCTGAGCTCAATTTTGAGTGTGTGAATACTTATGTTCATGATGATTTTTTCGTTTTTTATTTTTAATAAATCTGCAAAGATTTCAAACAAACTTCGTTCACGTTGTCATTATGGGGTGTTGTTTGTAGAATTTTGAGGAAAATAATTAATTAAATCCATTTTGGAATAAGCCTTTAACATAACAAAATGTGTAAAAAGTGAAGCGCTGTGAATACTTTCCGGATGCACCGCATAACAACAGGAAGTGATGCGAGTCGCACCCGTCTTCGGTCTCGTTGATGATGTCACAGATCTCCAGGTTGAGGCTCCAGTCCTCCGTCTGCAGGGCGGCGCTGGTGGCTCTCTCTGGCACACAAACAGCCAATGAGCACGTGGAAAAGGTTTAATTCATATGACAAACGCAAAGTAGCAAAATAAAATCCCCAGAATTACAAAATGTCATGATATTTGTACTGTCTCTTGAGGAGTGAAACTGGGGTTTCATCTAGATGATGTCAGGAGAAGTGTGACCTTTAATACTGACAGATTCAACCTTGTTTTTAATGAAACTGCAGTGCAGGCATTCGTCACTTTAAAGAGCGAGGCTTCCCGTCTCATCCGCTTCCAGTTGTTCTGGCTGTATAGTTACGCTGCTTGATACTGCGAACTGGAATTTGCCATCATATTATTTGAATATATTTTCCTAATCATAAACACACTAGTTTTATAGAACAAAATAGTTTTACCGTTTACTGCACTTTTGTTATTCCTCAAGTTATTTACTTATTAATCAGAAGTCCTGCACATTCACAGAAAAGAGCAGTTTTTGTGCACAGGCAGTCAAAAGTTTGGAATAATTAGGATTTTTTGAAAGAATCCTCTTCTTTTCACCAATTCTGCATTTATTTGATAAATACAGTAAAAACACTGAAATATTAAAATCTGTTTTCTATGTGAATATACAGTAAAGTGTAATTTATTCCTGTGATCAAAGCTGAATTTTCAGCATCATTACTCCAGTCTTCAGTGTCACATGATCCTTCACAAATCATTCTAATATGATGATTTAATGATCAGGAAACATTTATGATTATTATCAGTGTTATATGTATATATAACAGAGAGAGAGAGAGAGAGAGAGAGAGAGAGAGAGAGAGACGAGGTTTCACAAGTAACCTTGACGATTTTTGAACCTTGATAATGTCACAAAAATAAATCTTAATGAATTTATTTCACAGTTTGTAAACTCTATTTCTCTTCCTCACAGTTGATCCAAACCACGTGAATACAGAAAACATGAGCTTCACCCTGAGACCTCACACACACTCACTCACTCTCTCTCTCACACACACACACATTCACACTCTCTCTCTCTCTTACACACACACACACACACACACACACACACACACACACACACACTCGCTCTCTCTCTCTCTCTCTCTCTCTCTCTCACACACACAAACTCTCTCTCTCTCTCTCTCTCTCTCTCTCTCTCTCTCTCTCTCTCTCTCACTCTCTCTCTCTCTCTCTCTCTCTCCCTCTTTCATGTGACTGTCAGCTGCTTTTAACCACATTCTTCAGGGGTGCTTTTGTTACATTAATGTGAAAACGACGAGAAAAAATACTGTGAAGAAAGTGAAAAGAGGAAGTGTCATTATTCAGTTAAAAAGTAACGAAGCTTTCTGACACAGTTGCAGCACAATGAACTTTGCCCGTTTTATATCCAGGCATCACCATGATTACACCTGAAACTACAGTCCCATCTGACACCCTTTAAACACCAGCCGAGCCTGACTTCATCATACTGACACTTTCTGATTAACTGGACAGAATCACTTCACTCTTCTATATTGATGATCTTACGCCCTAGTTTTCGCGCATCACTCGCTTCAGTTTCTCTGCGCGTGACGCGTCTGATCACTCCGTCACGTCACGCGCGCGCCACTTAAAAAGTTAATAAGCGACTCCAGCACAAACACAGTCCAAACGAAATATTATTACTGTACAACACTTACGGATCCGCTGTCCGACAGGAGACGAAAACGCGCTGCCGATGAGAAACTCCATCTGTGAGGTAGAGGTAAACTGTGTGTGAGTGACGCGGCGCGCTCACGTCAGACTGAACCATGAACGCGCGTTCATGTGAAGGAAGTGCGAAAGTGCAATCGATCGATATCAGAGAGAATGTTCCAAAAGTCAAATAAATTTGCCTAAACTGCAACTAAACCAAATTCCTCTAAATAGCGAAAAATTTAACAATTATTGTATTTGCAAAATATTCAAATGTAAACTATTTCATGATTTTGACCAAAATAGGCATTATGATGACAAAATAACAAATAAATACATCAAATTCATGAAATGGCCTATACCTCCTAAAATCAAAGAAATGCAATTCAAAATTATAATATTATCCAGCAGCAGCAATGCTTAAAAAGAGATTTGGTTTTGAAGTGGAGCCATGTGTGTGTTCTGTTCCCAGGAAGATGAAACTATTGAACATTTGTTTTTCTCTTGTCCAGTAATAAAAAGATTCTGGCAAGATGTCATGAATTGGCTGGAAACAAAAATGAAGAGAATTACACAATTAAAGTTAGAGCAAATTCTTTTTTGTAATGAAAACCTTCCGAAGGAACTTTTTAGAATTTTTAGAACAATATCATAACAATTATGGGTAAATACCATATTCATAAATGTAAATGGCAAAACAAAAATCCATCCCTAATGGTGTTTAAAATTGAACTGAGGGAATACTTTGCTTCTTTGAAACTTCTGAAAGATTCCAGTGAGAACATTTACTCTCTATGTGAAGATGTCTCAAAATATTTGTCATTATAATTTGTAACTTTATTTTAAGAATATATGAAGACAGAGGACAATATATGTATGTGAACAACTTTGACATGCCTTATGGACTGAAGTGCCTTTGCTTCATTTATTTTAATTTATACTTATTTGTATTTATTTTCTGTATCGAAATTTGTTCTATTCAACTGTGTTTAACTATGTTCTGCACATAAGTCTCCCAACGAGAGATTTTGTAAATTGTGTTTTGTAAATAAGTGTGTTTAATAAAAAATAAAATAAAATAAAAAGATATCAGAGAGAATGTCAAATATCGCGTGAAAAATGAAGTAACAATCTGACACAAGAAACAATCTGACAATATTATTATATTTTTGATTTTTTTATTACAGTATACGCTCTATACAAGTATTATGTGCACACAAAAAATAAAGTATTATTGACAAAAATGTCAACAGCATGTCAAATGAACATATGTGTTTTATATACAGAACATGACAAATAATTCTGCCTTCAGTCAGTGTGAAATAGCACCTTTGATTCACAACACTAACATGATCCACTACTGAAATCTTTTTAAAGTGTCTAATGAAGTTATATCCTAACTATATGACTTTCTTCTACACATATGCATAACAATATAAAGGAGTTTAACACACTTCAATAACACAGAGTCTAATTGCACTCATGTCTCAATCACTAAAACATGAGGAATTGTGACATTTCCTGGATTTCTCTCAGTAAAAGGACAGCAAAACCTGAAATCACCAACATTAAGTTGCATGGCAGGCGTAAAAAAAACACACTTCATGTCTTAAAAAAAAGGGGGTTTAGGGGTAAAACATATCAGTCAGAAAGCATCAGAAGTTTTTAGAGAGATTGTGTGTGTTAGTATGGGATTGGTCCATAATATGCAGTATAAGCAGCAATGATCCCGGCCGTTTCAGCCATGTGTTCGCAGGCCAGATTCACTTCACACACCTCTCGCAAACTGGAGGACAGAACGACAAAGACATCTCCATGAGAATCACAGCACATACTCTTCATCAGCAGTTATGAACTATCAGATAATGTGTTCAGTCAGTGATGACGAGTGTCAGCGAACAGAAATATGCTCTAAGAAAGTTCTGCTATATCATTCCCATTAAGTTATTAAAATGTTGTTTGTTGTTCACTGAAAGTTTTTAAAGACCATGTTTTTTTCTTGGGAATGCGAATTTTAACATTCCATGTTATCATTTTGCAAACATGGGAGTGTTTCAGAATGTTCAGAGAATAAGTATAACATTTAAAAAATAAAAAATTAGATGAAAGTTCCATGAATGACGTCTATAGTTCCAAAAAGAAAGACAGAAAAAAAACATTTCCGTCTATTTCTGAATGAATCAACGAATTGGTTAAATGAATGATTCAATGACTCATTTTGTTCATGTTGTTAAACGAATCTGTTTAAGAGTCAGTCGCTTACTTGTGTCATTCCTAAATTATTGATGCAGTTTCAAATTCAGCATTTTCAGCATTATGAATGAATGATTAAAATATTTATCTTATAGAGACAGTCATGTGTCGCCACCTACTGGTGTAACTATATAACTTGCAGAAAAGGTCATAAATCATTGCACTAATAAACAGATTGACTGTGTGTGTGTGTGTGTGTGTGTGTGTGTGTGTGTGTGTGTGTGCATCTGTGTCCGTGTGTGTGTGTGTGTGTGCGTCTGTGTCCGTGTGTGTGTATGTGTGTGTGTGCGTCTGTGTCCGTGTGTGTGTGCGTCTGTGTCCGTGTGTGTGTGCATCTGTGTCCGTGTGTGTGAGTGTGTGTGTGTGTGTGTGTGCATCTGTGTCCGTGTGTGTGTGTGCGTCTGTGTGTGTGCGCGTCTGTGTCCGTGTTTGTGTGTGTGTGTGTGTGTGTGTGTGTGCGTCTGTGTCCGTGTGTGTGTGTGTGTGTGTGTGTGTGTGTGTGTGTGTGTGTGCGTCTGTGTTCCGTGTGTGTGTGTGTGTGTGTGTGTGTGTGTGTGTGTGTGTGTGTGTGTGTGTGTGTGTGTGTGTGTGTGTGTGTGCGTCTGTGTCCATGTGTGTGTGTGTGTGTGTGTGTGTGTGGTGTGTGTGTGTGTGTGTGTGTGTGTGTGTGTGTGTGTGTGTGTGATTCACCTCTCCAGCTGTTGAAGACTCAGATCGGCCGCCGGTGCTCCTGCTCTCCGGTGTCTCAGAAGTGAAGCCGCCACGTCTCTCTTCAGCAGCACATGAGTGGCAGGCGTGCCTGAAAACACAAAAACACCTTTACTTCACCAAACTGACTGAATAATAAACACAGAGAGACACAAGACGGGTCATTTCTCACCTTCAGCGCTGACAGAGTTTGACTCAGACGAGGAAGAGGATGAATCTGAGGCAGAATCAGACGCAGAGTCGGATGTGGAATCGGATGCAGAATCAGATGCAGAATTGGACTCAGAGGAAGATGAAGATGAAGAGGAATCTGAGGCAGATGATGATGATGATGATGAAGAGGCAGTTTCAGTAGGAGCCACGGATGGAGGAACCACCACATCTGCAGGTTCAGGCTCTGTGTACACTAGACACACGCAGAACACACTGTTAAGGGCTCACCAACACAACAAGCTTCGAGAGGTTATAAAGAGCGAGTCTCACCTCCCATAGACGAGCAGACAGACAGCAGAGCGCAGACAGACAGGAGCCCCAGAGTCTTCATGGTTCCTCAGGTCTTGGGTTCTTCTCTCAGTGAGTCGATGGTGTTCGTTTCTTCTGTGTCTGTCATCCGTCCGGTCGCCGGTGTGTTTATACTCTCACTGTCACCCACACACACGGTTGCTAGAGTTCGTGATTGGTTTGAGAATCGAGTAACGTCCTTGCCCCTTTCTGCATTCCAATAACAACACACACACACGTTCCAGCAACCACAGGCTGGCAAACAGACACACACGCATCTTAACCTGGGAAACTAAGCCAAACCACTAACAAACATGCGCTGAACGGCCCGTCACAGGGTGACCCGTCGCTGGCTGAGTTTAACGGAGCGCTCGCCATATCTGTGGGAACTGTAGGCGATGCTTCTAAATGTAAAACGTATATTTTTCCTCCAAACTCTAAGCTCTGGTCATTCCAGGGTCCAAATGTTCCTGGATCAGGTCAGATGGACACTCTGGGATTCAAAAACACTAGTGTACGAGGAAAATCTCACGGGAAAAAACCTGTGGATCCCCGTGTGTCTGTTGCGTAAGAGTCGGTTCTGCAGATATTAGTCTGGAGAGGTTAAAGAAAGATGCAATAAAACCCATTTGCTTCCTTTCTATCTAAATATATACACCGACTTAGTAAACACAATGTGGATCACATCACATGAAACATGTCATTAGGTTTACGGGGATCCCCCATAACGCCCCGCTTCCGTTGTGGGCCCGATATATATATGGTATATATACGGATGTTTGTGTGATTGAGAACATACCATAGAGTTGTTTGGTTTTTATTTAAAGCTCATTATAATGAATAACCTAAACTCTAAAAGAGTTTTCTTTTTGAGCTTGTGCCCAAAACGAGCCATATTTAACTAACATCTGGGGACGTATATCAATAAGTTTGTCCCCAAACCACTAACCAGTTACAAGTTTAACTTTAAAGGGCCATTCTGGGGCCAGGTGTGCTTTAAGAGGCAATTATATTTGACAAATGTATGAAGTTGCACATAGAATGCCATAATATTGAGCTGTTGGCTCATAGGTATACACATAGTTATGTCGATCTGCAATATAAAACACATGAAAAAGAAAAAAATCCTGAGATGGGAAAGTGACAGCTCAAAAGATTTCCTTATTTTGATTTGTACTAATTCAAAAATTACTTAATCGTGTTAGGATTAAAACACGACAAAGTTATTTGAGTTATAGGAAGTAGCACTATTGTGTGATATTGCTTATAGTTAATGGAGTAACTTATATTTTAGATAAATATTTTTTGCTCAGACAACGAAAATAGTTCTACAGAAAGCCACAGAAAAACCGGTGCAAGATGTGTTTCGTTCAGAATGAATCAGTGAATTGGTTGAATTAATGATTCAATGACTCGTTGATTTTCATGTTGTTAAACGAACCAGTTTAAGAATCAGTCACTTACTTAATTGCTGAATTCTGAACCACATACTAGCATTCTACTCTCACTATTTCTGCCATAGAAAGATATGGTAAAAGTTGTAATAGTAGTAGCTTATACTAGAACGCAGTTCTGAATTCAGCATATGTTTTCGAATGAATCGGTTGAATGAATCAATCAATGACTCACTGGTTTTGTTCCTATAATGATTCAATGTTTGTTCACTCACAGTCACTTGTTTTGTTCCTGAATTAATCAGTGTCTTTGAACAACTCGGTTCAATGAGCGATTAAAATAATTATCTTACAGAAAACAGTCACGTGTCGCCACCTAC
>CM038631.1:40092597-40236085 GCA_021554675.1 Leuciscus idus
CCGCTCATTATCCTCACTCGGCCCGGCTCAGGAATCCAGACGGCTTTCAGCACATTTAGAGCCCCGTCTCTTAATTCTCAATCACTGCAGTTTACAGCCTCACAATGTGGCGTGTACACACTGTATTTCTTACAGCCAGACTCTGTGCTTCTCGTTTTGTGTGAGAAATGTAAATCTAATCGCTTTTAATTCTTCATGACACGTTCTGTCCTTCACGGTCAAGTCACTGTCATTTATAGGCCAAGCGTTTGTAACAATATAGATTGGAAATGCCTTTCATATCAAAGCAGCTTTACAGTGATAATAGGATATACAGTAACAGAGATTGTTTAGGCTTTACAGCAGCTCTAGAATAAAGTTATTGTCCAGATAAAGTTAGTTTTGACAAAAGTAATACAGAAAAAAAATGTAATATTGTGATATATTATTACAATTTAAAATAATTGGTTTTCAATTTATTATACTTTAAATTATAATTTATTTCTGTGATGCAAAGCTGAATTTTCAGGATCATTACAAAGCTGGAAACAGTTCTGCTGCTTAATATTTTTTCATAACCTGTGATACTTTTTTATGATACTTTGATGAATAAAAAAAAATATATAATATATATATTTTTTTTTTTTTAAATAGAAATCTTTTGTAACAGCAATATACACTAATTAGTCAGTAATTTGGGGTCAGTAATTTTTTTCTTTCTTTTTTTGAAATAAATCAATACTTTTATTCAGCAAGGATGTGTTAAATTGATAAAAAGTGATAGTAAAGAAGATTTATATTATTAGAAAATATGTTTTTATTTTGAATAAATGCAGTTCTTTTTAACCTTTTATTCATCAAATATATTAGGCAGCAGAACTGTGTCCAACACTCATAATAAATCAGAATATTAGAATGATTTCTAAAGGATCATGTGATAGACTGGAGTAATGATCCTGAAAATTCAGCTTTGCATCACAGAAATAAATGATAATTTAAAGTATAATAAATTGAAAACCAATTTTTTAAAATTGTAATAATATATCCCAATATTACATTTTTTTTCTGTATTTTTGATCAAATAAATGCAGGCTTGATGAGCAGAAGAAACTTCTTTCAAAAACATTAAAAATAGTAATGTGTCCGAACTTTTGGCCTGTACTGTATGATTGACAAATTGACAAATTGAGAATCCTAAAAGATTCCTGTAATCCTGCATGGGCCAAACTCTGAAGTCTTTGATCACTGGTTTGACGTTCTCAGACTTGGCCTCAGACATATACTGGCAGTGTTAGAAGACTTGACGCACAGTCCTAGTCAAATCAAACACCTGGAGCGCAGAACCTGATGTTCTCCAGAATGTTCTGTCAAGGTTCTTTCAAAGTTATGAACAAACGGTCTTTAAGTTACGTTAATAGAATGTAAGGTCTTTAATAATATAGCATAAAAACATTAATTATTCATCTGGACATGACAGACCATTGCAAGTCCATTTGTCCTTCGTAACAGAACTAGCACAAGAGCTCGAGTACGTCAGGAATAGAGTGTGGCATCAGTTACTGTCGGGGTTTTGTCGTGTACTTTTGTCCAGTGTAGTATCACTGACTATAATAGACGTTCTGTTGTCTTTGTCCAGTCGAGACACAGTGTTATGAAACAGCAGAGCTCGACCGCATGTTCTCAGTGTACCACGACCTCAAGCTTAACCTGACATAGTCCTGTGGGTGAACAACAAGGTTCATCGGACTCAGTGAAATGGGTTGTACATGGTTGGCAATTGAAATCCATGTCTTAGTGTGGATGTCAAAACCAAAATGGCATATTACTTAACAGTTAATAGTCATGTGCCTCAAGAAGTAAAGTCATAACATAATGATACATTCGCAAATCATTAGCTAATGATTAATTAAAGCATGACTTCAACCCATTAACGCATTAATTTACACTAACAAAATGTTATTAAGGAATTAATACATTATGACATTTAATTAATAACAATTCATATATTACTTAATATATTAATCATTTAGAATCTTTATTACTGATGCAGTAATCATTAATTAATGATTTAGTTCTTCATGAGTCATACATTAACTCATGATTATCTGTGCATTAGTTAAGCATGAATTAAAGCATATTAGTGCACCCGTATTGTAAAGTGTTACCAATGTTTCTGTTGGATGTTTATTTTATTTATGTTACTGCTTGTTTCAGAACGTTCAGAGAACATTCAAAAGTAACGTTCCCATAATGTTTGAAGAAAGTGGAATGTTCCCTTAACATCCAGATAAAAAACGGAACAGGGAACATTCAGAAACAATGTTTTCGTAACATAATAGGAACATACTTTTTTTTTTTTTTTTTTTTTTTGCTAATTGAGTTACGCACAAAGCTCTTTATAAATGTGCATAGATCAGAAATTTTAAAACGGGCATGAAAAAACAAAAAACAAATGACTAGATGTCAGCTATTAGTAATGGAGGCATGTTGTTTATCACAGTTTGATAATCACTGATAAAAAGGTCCTATAATGAACTCCACACAGGATCCACAGTGTTTCATTTAATATTTTTATTGAAGGAAATGAAGGATCCTATTATAGTTCAGTCTTGTCTTCGGGTGTTTCGGCCTCTTTCTGCTTCTGTTAGAAAGAAGACACTCAGTGTGTTCATACAGTGTTGATAACATCTGTGATTTCCATCTGATGAAATGCTTCAGCCTCACCTGCAGTTCTCCGGCCAGGAAAGAGTCACAGAAGGTCTGCACGCGCTCAGTGGTGATTTCATCAGACGGCATGAGCCATTTCTCGTCCAAGGTGCCGTCATAAATGCCGATCCGTGGCAGGTCACGTGACTCCAGGCCGAAGTATTCCAGCACGCGGGCGTTTGATTTCTCGCTTCCGTTGACCAGCACAAACAACATCTGCATTTCACAAAAGACATTCAACAATCTGCACTAAAATCATCACAGACAGTGATCACGTCCTCTAGCTCATGTCGTTTCGGGAAGTCTTGAACCTGTTTTAAATAAAATAAGAGGTCACGATTTATTTTGTTATTTTTTTTGTATCAATTCGTTTTTTTTCAATGGGCCTACCTCTGTTTTTTACTCATATATAGCCTATTAACTTTGCATGTTTCAAGTTTTATGTTCAGTAGCCTATAACAGGCTGAGATCCTAAATTGTTTTTGTGCCAGATAAATATTACTCTGACTGTAAAATCATCAAAGTTGTCCTAAGACAAGAACGGGTATTGTTCAAAAGTCATGTATAACTTTGATGAAAGGTTTTGATCCACTTCAGATGTTGACTACTATTGTATAGTTTGCAAAGTGAACAGTCTGTCGCTTTAAACTAAAAGATTTCCCTCAAATCAGTCTCATACACTTTCCAGTATTTCTGAAAGTTCTGGAAGAGGCCTGGAATGATCTGGCATGAATATTAGGAGAATATTAGGGTCAGGTGGGCGGAGCGCTTGTGTAATCAGTTCAGAAGCTCTTAATCCCATTAGAGAGTAAAACAGTGCGACTTTACCCCATAATCCCCTTAAATAACACTTTCTCCATCGGTTCAACGCGGGAAAATCGCGCGTTTATTACCTTGCCAGTGTATTTTGGCGCGAGATCCCTGAAGCGCTCCTGAAGCGGGTCTGAGTCCGCGCGCCCTCTGTCGGCCAATAGCAGCACGTGCGTCTTCACCTCAGACTGGAACAGACCCACGGCAGACTGACACACACACACACACGCGCGAAATCATACTGTGATTCTGATTCCTGTGAAACACTGAATAATGACATATATTCATTCGACGATTTCTCCGTGCAGCGACAGCTTATATATCCCGAAGAGATATTATATGGAATGCCAAACCTGACATAATAAATAAATAAATAAATAAATAAATATACATACAAAGAAATGTATACAAATAAATGAGTAGCCAATTTATACTTTTATTTCTTTATGTATGTACAATTGTATTTTTTCCACTTTTATTTATTCTCACATTTATTTATGCATATATGTAGGCCTATTTATTATTATTATGTCTATATTATATCATTAGATCGTTTCTTTGCAGTTATTTTTTCTGAAACTGAAAAAAAGAGGCGGATCAGAAGCGGCATCTGAGGCGACACATAAATCACGAACAGATGCATTTGCACAGACTGCTGAATGCTATATCAGAAATAACGATATGAAGTGATAATACATAATGTAAATTATATGAAAAACTGTCACAACATCACTCATATCATTATTTATTGTGTTCGTTTAACAGATTTGTAGGTATTGTATTTTATCATTTTACAGATTCCTTTACTGTATCAAGATATTGCCTAGCCCTAGGTCTACTAGTTATTGCACAATTATTTTAATTATATTACATAATTATATATAATCAGATTAACACTACAAAGCTACTAGAAGAGACGAGACAGGAAGTTGATGTGTTCAGTACCGCTTGATTATACTCTGTGACGTAACGAACGTTATTCATGGTCATAAAGCGAACGAGTCCATCAGCATCAACTTTCTTGGCCTCTGACAGATTCAGGTGCTCCTGATGAAGATCAGCCTGTAACACACACACACACACACACACACACACATATGTCAAGACATATTCGTCCATCATACTATGATAGGCTATACGTATCTATATTTAGCCTATCAAATAAATGTTGTGTTCTGTGAGGTTGTAGGAGTTTTCCAGCTAAACAATGAACGTTAATGGAACATTGTATCATTCTTCAAACATTATGGAAATGTTACTTTTGAATGTTCTCTGAACGTTCTGAAATAAGTAGTTACATTTAAATTTTAAACTGAAACTTCACTGTAAAAAGTGAACAGTTGGATCAACTTAAAAAATTACTTCAATTGGTAACACCTAAAGAAATTAAGTTTTCTCAACTTAAATGATCACGTTTTATCGTGAAAAACGTGATAATTTAAGTTGAGAAAACTTAATTTCTTTAGGTGTTACCAATTGAAGTAATTTTTTTAAGTTGATCCAACTGTTCACTTTTTACAGTATTTAACAACGTTCCATGAACTATGTATAAATAATGTTTTTGTGCTAATGTTTTGAGGACATTATTAAAGTCCAGATAACTTTCAATGAACATTTTATTAACGTTACTGGAAGAACATGACAAGTAAACAAAACAAAAAACAAAACAAAAATATATACACTTAACTCTAAACTCACATTATTTAACATCTTAAACGTCTAATAAATCTATTCACGCCTTTGATTATATGCATTATTTCATATTTCTTGATCATCTGTCGAGGAAAGCGTTGATGTGTCTACTAATAAATGAAACCTTTGGGTAATAGATATTTTTGTTCTATCCTTCCAGTTTAATATTATTACTTTTTTTTGCTAATATGGTAAATATAAATGTTTTATTTCTTTGGAAGTGTTTCTGGAAGAACTTTGAGAAGAGTTCCCTGTTAGCTGTGTTTACCTTCCTGAAGATGGAGATGGTTTCAGAGGCAATGCCGAATTTGGCCCAAACTTCCTTTTCACTGCACAGAGCGACAGAGAGAGCCTTCATCTGTTTAGCGGCCGCCAAAAACTCTTGATATCCGCGAGCAGCTTCAGTCTGATGGAGAGACCGAGAGAAACTGACTGTAAACACTGATCATGCAGGAGTTCTGCAGTTACAAACACTGTGTCTGCGTCTCAATTCGCCTACTTATACTACACCCTAAAAGTGTGTACTCTTTCTGTGAAGAAGAAGTAGATACTTTTGAGTGTGTAGCAAAAAGTAGACAAGCTTTGGGACAAACCATCACGTCATACAATTGCATCTTTAATGGTTGCTCTCTGTCGCATCTTATCACAGTAAACTGGCCTGTCAATCATCTTGTCACAGTTAAAATCCTCCATTTCCTACTGTATCGGAGAGAAATGCAGAATCACGATGATCTGCAGTCTTTCATGCGAGACTCTCCTCATATTCATGCAGAATGATGCATTAAAAAGTTTATGGCCAAACAGATCTTTCTGAAGCTCCACACTGTTATTGCAGATGGAATATAACACAGATAACATTACATATTTTTTATCAGGTTAAACTTTGATTAGTCCCTCAAACCTTTATCTAAACCTCTCACCGTCGGTCGCGCATGTCCGCCATGTTTTGTAGTTTAACACTCTACTCATGTTTGTAGTTCCTCCTCCAAAGCGCAGTGGGTTGTGGGTAATATTAGCCTTTATAGTGAGAACGGATCCACACTTCCAAAATCCACTGGGAATAGTAGATCATCCGGGGACTTCTGGCACACTCTCTTCAGTGTACTATGCTTTGGGACACACTTATTCTAATCTCACACTGTTCCGGATGGACTGTATGGACATTGAGACGCAGGGTGTGACTTCTTTCTGAGAACTACAGCTCATATTTTGCCGGATCTGTGGCTCTGGTTGAGCGTGTGTGTTTATGGAGCGCTGAATGTGCCAATCCCACAAGTGCTGAGACGCTCCCAGATCCCGGTCCTCCTCCACACACAGAGTCGGCCAGAGGACTCGGCATTCTGGGATTCCAAAACGCAAGACTATTCCTGAGACTCATCGGGGAAATTCACCTCCTCGTTTTGTCCAGTTATACTGACTGAACACACACACACACACACACACACACACACACACACACACACACACACACACACACACACACACACACACACACACACACACACACACACACACACTAACCCTACCCCTAAACCTACTCATCACACACACACACACACACACACACACACACACACACACACACACACACACACACACACACACACACACACACACACACACACACACACTAACCCTACCCCTAAACCTACTCATCACACACACACACACACACACACACACACACACACACACACACACACACACACACACACACACACACACACACACACACACTAACCCGACCCCTAAACCTACCCATCACACACACACACACACACACACACACACACACACACACACACACACACACACACACACACACACACACACACACACACACACACACTAACCCGACCCCTAAACCTACCCATCACACACACACAACTTTCTGCATTTTTACATTTTCAAAAAAAACTAATTCTGTATGATTTATAAGCTTGTTTCCTTAATTTAGGCCCACAGTGACATGAGTTCCCATGAGTGTGTGCATTCAGGTTTAAGTCCCCACCGAGACACACACACACACACACACACCTCGAAGAACCCGATGACAGCCACTTCCGCTGAGTCGATGAAGGCCTCGGCCTCAGGAACATCCTTCAGTCTGAGGACGGCGCTCTCTGAAGATCAACACACATACATTCATCAAGTCTAGTCAAGTGTGTGTGTGTGTGTGTGTGTGTGTGTGTGTGTGTGTGTGTGTGTGTTTCAAAGCAGCTTTACAGAAAATCATGTTAATGTTTATAATATTTTCATTTCTTCATGCCTTATAGTAGCAATTTAGCACTAAACTTTATTTCTGAATGTTCAAAACATCCCGTTTTGAAAACACATTTTCTTGGTTATGCGAACATCAAAGGAACGTTTCATTGTATCATTCTTCACACATTATGGAACGTTCCTTTTGAATGTTCTCTGATCGTTCTGAAACAAGAAGTTACATTTAAAAAATGTTAGACAAACATCCAACTACAAAGTTTCAGAAACAAAAGTTGTAGAAACAAATGTTTTTATGCAAACGTTTTGAGAGCATTATTAAACATAACTTTTAATGAACGTTCTATTAACGTTAAGAGTTTCTTTAGGCATCTAACAGACAGAAACATTTGTAAACAATATTTAATTTAGTTAATTCAAGTTAGATTGAGGCTTATTTAAAGCATATAATTTCTGCAAGATATTTGAAGACATTTCTCATATTGATATTTAAGGATATTTGAAGTCTTCTGACAGCTTACCTAGATCTTCTGCAGTCACACACACAGTCAATACAGAAAACACAATGAGAAACATCATGACGGCACTAAATATGGACAAACTGTGTGAAGAAAGAAAGAAAGAAAGAGAGAAGAAGCCCACCGGTTATGCTCTTGTGTGTGTGAGGGGGGGGGGGGGGGTCACTCCGCTGGTCACATGACCGTCTCAGGGCTGATGCTGATTGGTTGAGGTGTGTGAAACGGACAGGTGTGCGGCTCACGGGCCGGTCAGACGCTTTAGATTACGTGTCACTGAACACACACGTGTTGCTTTTCCTCCAGAATGAAACTCATTTTGGAAATTAACTTCAGTGCTGAAACACAACACTGTAAAATGCAATCAGTGGTAAAGAGTAAGAGATTTTCACTGAAACTCAAGGAACAAAACAGACATCAGAAGATCTCTGCTTCACATTTGTCATATTAAGAAATTATATATCATATTACAGTAAGAAATATAAATTATATATACATTTTCATATAATTTCATATTAAGAAATTATATATTTTTATATGTAAGGGTCCATAATGTTTTTAAGAAATATATATTTCTAATTCTATATTTTAACATAAAACAAAACAACAATGACCACAGACCACAAACAAATCAAAACATATAATAACAATAGAATGAATAATAATAAAATTAATTAAATGAATAATACAATGAAAAAAACAAGTAAAAATAAGTAAATAAAAAGAAAAAATATTACAAATTGAAAACAAATAATATTTGTATTAATTTTAGGTTCATATTGACCTAACAAGATTTTGCAAAAAACGTTTGTGAAATCCTGGGACTCTATAAACAAAAATCCATGTCTGTTTAAACATATCCATTTTCTATATCCAGCGAAAGAAAATTAGGCCTATGAAATATTTGCACTCAGATTATGAAGTGCATCTTTTGAATGGATTATCATAAAATACACCACAGAGATTTGGATGTGTATTTGAGAGTGTGTGTTGTGTTGTGTCAGTCAGGTGTCATGTGAGAGAGCGACAGGTGAATCCTCCTGATGATGCTGTGAGACGGGACACGTCTGCTGACTCTCTCACATACAACTGATCACACTGATCCCAGATCAGCGTCAGGCACCTTCTCTACAGACGGCTTGCTTGGTGAAATCTTGTTTGATTTGTCTATCTTGACATCTAAAGTCAGCATGAAGGGAAGTTGCGCTCGTCTTTTCTTCTCTATTGTGTCGTATATCGAGTGAAACGCTTCTGGAACAAGAACAAATGTGGGCGGGGCTTGATTGTGCCTGTGGGGAATTGATTGGATAGTTGTGGTTTGCTATTGGTTGATCTCATGTGATTGACAGGTTGCCCCGCCCTCACGCCAGTAAACAGAAAACATGGATTGTTGTATGGGAATGTTATGCATGAATTTGTTGTGGAAATAAAATGTGCAAATATGCTGAAAATAATGATTAAGCCGTCACCCATCACCAGCCCCTCATTTAATTTGAAACATATAATTTCAAAATGATATTATTTCACAATAACAAACAGATATAAAGCAATTACATCTCAAACAAAAACATTCTAGCAAGGTTACGAACAAACACACTTCCAGTAACGTTAATAGAACGTTCATTCAAAGATATCTTCTTTTTTTTTTTTATGTTCTCAAAACATTAGCACAAAAAGTTTACTTACACACTGCTTATTTTTCTGAAACGTTTCATTTGCATGTTTATATAACTCTACTTGTTTCAGAACGTTCAGAGAACATTCAAAAGTAACGTTCCCATAATGTTTGAAGAAAGATACAATGGAATGTTCACTAAATGTTCACATAAACAATAATATTTTTGAAACATAAAAAAAGGAAGTTTTGAACGTTCAGAGAACATTCAGAAATCAAGTTTTCATAGCCTAACTCAATGTGAGCATTAGCTAAATGTTTTTGTGTTGTTTTTCACACGCTTCTGCTGTGACCTCAGACGGCTGGTGGTCGTGTGTGTGCTCGTCTGTAATTGGTTAAACCGATGTGTTACAACACTCCCTGATCCAGTTTAACAGGTTCACATTAACGGGACAGATTAAGAGCTGCGGTCTCTTCTCAAAACAGGATCTAGAGAGTCAGGATTTAAAATAGAGCTAATGCTCAGCTAAGAGTTAAAAACAAACTGTTTTCATACAGAGACAAGAGTTATGCAACATTTAACCTATAGAGGAAAGGTCAGAGGTCACTGCAGTTTCTGGAGAAATGTGCTGAACAGTGTGTGTTTATGGTAATGACAGCGATGTTCATTTCTAGATTTGCCACAACGATCAGACCTCAGAAGATGTTCATGAATATTGGAAATGAATGGCCTTTCAATTCAAATTCATGAAACTCCTTTTGATACCTGAGTATTATAAATAACCATTTGATGCATATTGTATGTATATTACACAGTGAAAACACAATTTATTTGACTAAAACTCAAGAATCAGAACTCATGGTGAATGTTTGTATATGGTTGCCAATGAATAGGATGCCATAATTTTTATATAAAATTTGTTGGATATTGACTCATTACTTCAATACCTTTTGGCTTTACTAAGATTTCCCCCCAAAATAGGCAAGAATGAACCTGGTGTCCTCCATGATTCATATTTTTGCCGAAAACAAATCACTTGAATGCAACAAACTCATGGTTTCGACATCAGATGTGGGAAATTTCCGACACAAGTCTCATTAGCTGTATATAAACTCATCCTCATCAGCAATACGTGTCACAGCACTGAATAAAACAACACACATGAGAACATTACAGTATATGTTAATGAGCAGATTATGTGTAATAACCTAAATTACTGTCAGGACAGCCAATCGGGATTGTGGGTTAGAGCTGCTTATTCTTTAATTAGTAAAGGTCAGATATAACCGTATGTTTAAGGATCAGGTTAGATCAGGTGTGTGTTTCTCAGAATACCAGTTGCTGGTTTATATAGCAGCTCGAAGCTAAAAACAGATGTGAGCGGTGAAGTCGTCTTTACACCTCAGCAGTCGCAGGTTAGAGAAGAGACTGACCTGAGATCAGACACATGAAATCAACATGAACTCACAAGTCTGAGTTTAACTTTGTTGACAAGAAGCATTTGATGCTATTAAATCATGTAAACATAAAGTTGAAAGGGCACAGCTTCAAAATAAAACATAATGATTTATTTTTAGATTTAGATTAAATTTGCTTACAATTCATATGATTGGTTATGAACTATTTAATATGGAAAATAAAAATGAACGATGCAGCATACAGGGAACGTTCTCTCAAAGTTATGAACAAACTTTCTCAGTGACATTAATAGAATGTGTTCAAAGTTATCTGGTCTTTAATAATGTTCTCAAAACATTAGCACAAAAGTTGTTAAGAGAACATTCAAAAGTAACGTTCCCACAATGTTTGGAAAATGATAATGGAATGTTCCCTTAATGTTTGTAAAACATTTAAACTTTCAGAGAACATTCAGAAAATGTTTGCATAACCTAATGGGAACGTTAGCACAACGTTCTTCTAATATTTTTGGTTAGCTGGGATGTGTTTATAATATGAAAATTAGATTAGAACTGAGGATAGAGAAGTGTATGTATTAATCAACTAATGGCCATAAAGGTGTTTGAACACACATTCATCATATTTTAGTATATCGCTTGTTTATGTCTGTGTCTGTCAGACAAACTACAGATGTTGTGAATAAACGATGACTGTTACCACACGCGTGTCCTCAGCTGTAAGAGCCTGAAGTGCTTAAAATACTCCATGTGTCAATCTCCTGATCCCTCTATCTGCTTCTGTTGGAGGCGTTTGAGGATCAGAAGATTAGTGGAGCGCTATAAAAGAGTCCGGCAGAGACACTGGACACGATCTGAAGCGAGACATCGCAGAAGAGAAGCCAAGAGAACCAGAAGAGCCAGAAACTCACACAGGTAAGAGATTCGCCTCACCTGAGACACATTTACAGCACAATGCACTGAGAAACAGCCAGGTAAAGTACTACGGTATTTTATTTTTACCCAGATAGACTGTAGTTAATACACAAGACATGGTTTACCGAGAGCAGGAATTCTGGGATGAGGAGCATGAGGAGAAAACCAGAGGAAAAGAGAGAAACAGAGGAAGAGAGAAAGACTTTCGTGGGATGAAAAAGAACAGACAGATTTAGTGATGGAGAGGGAATAAATAAAATGGAAAAGCAGAATGTGAGTCAAAATGACAATCCTGGACATTCAGTTGAACATTAAACTACAGGTGAAGTGCAGTGATTTTCATGGATGAATGAATGAATGAATGAGGCATTTATATAGCGCTTTCATATGTACTACTGTACACCCAAAGCGCTTTACAACCATATCAGGGAATCTCTCCTCAACCACCACCAGTTGCTTGAATTGCTTGATTCCGCCACGGAATAAAAAGTTTGGTATTGGAAACATGGAAACTGTACCTTTATATTTTTTATTCCATGGCGGAAACAAGCTTTCATAGATTACAGCCTCAAAGACTCAAATTTCTTTGAAATTTACAGTAGACATTCAACAGCGAATTAGAGCGCTTGGATTAGAGCATCTCCTCTACGAGATTAGCACGATTATGTAAAGAGCTTATCATTCACACTGTCCGTATATATCACAAGGAAAACAGATATTGGTAAATAAGCCTACTCATTGTGTAACCAGCAGATTAGGATTAACACAATCCTAAAATGAGAAGATTAACAGCTAACCTGTTAAGGACATCAGTAAAGGGGACAATATAGTCAGTTTTTAAAGTAAACCTGTTTATATTTCAGTAAGTGAGAGAAATGGACGCCCCAGCACCTGTTGAGAAGAGAGCGCCACCAAAGTTCAAGCAGAGGACCACTCGCACCTTCAAGAGCAAGGCTCCTAAACCTGGCCAGAAAGGCATGGGAGATGACATCCCTGGGATGGAGGGTCTCGGCACAGGTAAAGCGTGGCCTTTCAGTCGCCTTCATCACGTAAATATTGTTTCAGTGTTTTGAATGAGCCTGACCACCTTCTTTCTCTCTGTTTTCAACAGACATCACTGTGGTTTGCCCCTGGGAAGCTTATGGTGACATGGAGCTCAGCGATCTGGCGAAATATGGAATTTTGTAGAAACTTTCCCTCTGCTTTCTTCTGGAGATCTTTGATCAGCCAAGATGATCATGTAATATTACTCACACAAACACTGAACCAGCAGCAGATGCTTCAGCCCAACACACAAAGAGGATCCGACATGATTCATATTGTTATTGGAGGGAAATAAGGACAAATTGCCCAGTGACTCTTTTGCTCTTGAATCGATCTCAGAGCTGCGATATCATGCTATGATCATCTCTCTCCTAATTGTTGTGGTAAAATACAGAACTATGTACAAATTGACTTTATTTTTTTGAACTGTACATGTGATTGTGTCTGTGTCAGAATCTACGATTTGGCAGTAGAACACAATAAAATATTTATTTTCCCAAATTTGTGTAGTTACTCTTTTCTCTTTCAGAACTGATATAGAATCTTTAAACTGGGTCCATTTTGAAACAAGTTCCCTTTGTTCAAATATGAAAAAGTCTCAGTGTGTAAAATCTTGGTTTTATATCCATTGGTCATATTAGGCATCGGCACTAACAAAATACAATCTGAGAAATATCAAGGTATTACGTTTATTTATTATCAGATAATTACCTTTTAGAAGGGCTTTATATAAAACTACTAATTTACCAGCTTACTTTTTGTAGGATTTTTTCTGGAGCTCCTATATGAACAGTTTCTAAAATTGTTCATGACTGTAAGTGTAACGGTCACCAGCTGGAGTGCCCTTGAGAGCCACCAGAGGGCACTCCACATCAGACACTCACGTTCACTCTCAGACTACATTTCCCTTACTCACTGCCCGGACTCATCATCTCTGATCACTCATCACAGTCACCTGTACCTCATTATCACTGATTGCATTCACCTCTGTCCCATCACCCTGTTAGTCTCAGTCTATTTATACCATGTTCATTCATTCACTCACCGCGAAGTCTTGTTTTAGTGTTACACTGCATTTCTGAGCATTCTCTTGGTTTTCTTGTCTCTTGGTTTTGGATATCTTGCCCTGTTCCCTGGATTACTCTCTTGCCTCTGGGCCCTGCCTGTTTTGTTTGTTTGTTTGTTTGTTTGTTTGTTTGGACTGCCTATCTGTGTATGACCCTTGCCTGTACCTTGGATTACGCCTCTGGATTGCCCTCAAATAAAGCTGCACTTGGATCTAAACCTTTGTGTCTCGGAGCAGTCCGTAACAGAAGACTTCGCCACACCCAGATCCAGCAGCTATGACCTCCAGGAATCCAGCAGTACGGATCTCGCCTGATCTTCCTAGCATGAGCCGGGAGTTCGCTGGACAGATCGCGGCCTTGGCCCTGGATAGCCTCGATCTGTTCCAGTACACCTGGGGGTTTGTTCCTCTCGCTGCCTCTTGCTCTCTGGGTGACGAGGCAATTAAGTTGTGTTACCGGCTGGGGGCTAAGGAGGTCGACCCGAGGGAGCTCCCCGATCTCTCCGGTCTGGATTGGAGAGAGGCACTCTCCAGATGTCTGGAGAGCTTCCTTCCATGACACGCCATGTCATCGTCTGCACTTCACGCCAGTCCAGCCGAGCCTGCACTTCACGCCAGACCAGCCGAGCCCGTACTTCACGCCAAATCTGCCGAAGCCAAGGCAGTATGCGTCATGCCCGCCGCCCCTGAGACAGCAAGCGACATGCCCGCCAAGCTAGAGCCTGCACCGCTGGTCCCGTCCAGCACAGAGCCCTCTTCACCGCTGGTCCCGTCCAGCACAGAGCCTTCTTCACTGCTGGTCCCGTCCAGCACAGAGCCCTCTTCACCGCTGGTCCCGTCCAGCACAGAGCCTTCTTCACCGCTGGTCTAGTCCAGCACAGAGCCTTCTTCACTGCTGGTCCCGTCCAGCACAGAGCCCTCTTCATCGCTGGTTCCGTCCAGCTCAGAACCCTCTTCGCCGCTGGTCCTGCCCAGCTCAGAGCCCTCTTCGCCGCTGGTTCCATCCAGTTCAGAGCCCTCTTCTTCGCTGGTCCTAACCAGCTCAGAGTCCTCTTCGCCGCTGGCCCTACCCAGCTCAAAGCCCTCGCCGCCGCTGGTCCCGTCAAGCTCAGAGCGTGCTGATCCTGAGCCAGAGCCAGAGCTTCACGTCAGTCCTGCCGAGCCAGAGCCAGAGCTTCACGTCAGTCCTGCCGAGCCAGAGCCAGAGCCAGAGCTTCACGTCAGTCCTGCCGAGCCAGAGCCAGAACCAGAGCTTCACGTCAGTCCTGCCGAGCCAGAGCCAGAACCAGAGCTTCACGTCAGTCCTGCCGAGCCAGAGCCAGAGCTTCACGTCAGTCCTGCCGAGCCAGAGCCAGAGCTTCACGTCAGTCCTGTCCAGCCAGAGCCAGAGACTGTGTACGCCACGTCTTCCACGCCAGTGTCTTCGGACAAGATGGCCGACTCCACGCCTGTGTCTTCGGACAAGATGGCCGACTCCACGCCTGTGTCTTCGGACAAGATGGCCGCTGCCGAGCCGGATCCAGTGTCTGCGGACAAGATGGTTGCTGCCGAGCCTGTTCACGTCACGTCTGCCGAGCCTGTGTCTTCGGACAAGATGGCCGCAGCTGAGCCTGTGTCTTCGGACAAGATGGCCGCTGCCGAGCCGGATCCAGTGTCTGAGGACAAGATGGTTGCCGCCGAGCCTGTTCACGTCACGTTTGCCGAGCCTGTGTCTTCGGACAAGATGGCCGCCACCGAGCCTGTGTCTTCGGACAAGAGGATTGTCTCGGAACTGCCCACCATCAGTCCTGCCACGGCCAGGAGGGCTGTCTTTCTCTTTTACGCAGTGGCGGTATTGCATGCGTGGAAGAGACACAGCAAGTCTGCTGATCCAGAGACTGTTCAAGTCACGTCTGCTGATCCAGAGACTGTTCACGTCAAGTCTGCCGATCCAGAGACTGTTCACGTCACGTCTGCCGATCCAGAGACTGTCCACGTCACATCTGTCGATGCAGAGACTGTTCCTGTGCCGGAGGCTGTACCCGTCAGCCCTGCCACGGCCCAGAGGGCTGTCTTGACTTTTTATTTGGTTGCTGTCTGGCGTGCCTGGGCTGCACACACTACCAAGATGGCAGCCTCCAGTCCGGTTGGAACCCCGGACACTGTGCTGAAGCTGGTGTTTATATTCCTGAACAGGTGACCGTATCTGTTCCTGAGCCGGTGGTGTCTGTTCCTGTTCCTGAGCCGGTGGTTCCAGTTCCTGAGCCGGTGGCGTCGGTTCCAGTTCCTGAGCCGGTGGCGTCGGTTCCAGTTCCTGAGCCGGTGGCGTCGGTTCCAGTGCCGTGGCCGGTGTCTGTTCCAGTGCCGTGGCCGCCCGAGGGGTCGTCTCCGCCGTGGCCGCCCGAGGGAAAGTCTCCGCCATGGCCGCCCGATGGACTGTCTGCTCCGCCCTGGCCGCCCGAGGGAACGTCTCCGCCCTGGCCGCCCGAAGGGTCGTCTCCGCCGCCCTGTCCGCCCTGGCCGCCCGAAGGGTCGTCTCCGCCGCCCTGGCCGCCCGAAGGGTCGTCTCCTCCGCCCTGGCCGCCCGAAGGGTCGTCTCCTCCGCCCTGGCCGCCCGAAGGGTCGTCTCCTCCGCCCTGGCCGCCCGAAGGGTCGTCTCCTCCGCCCTGGCCGCATGAAGGCTCGTCTGCTCCGCCCTGGTCATCTCCTCCGCCCTGGCCGCCTGAAGGGTCGTCTACTCCGCCCTGGCCACCTGAAGGGTCGCCTGCACTGCCTGCTCCGCCCCGGTCGCCTGCACTGCCTGCTCCGCCCCGGTCGCCTGCACTGCCTGCTCCGCCCCGGTCGCCTGCACTGCCTGCTCCGCCCCGGTCGCCTGCACTGCCTGCTCCGCCACAGTCTCCAGGTCCTCTTCCGCTCCACGGGCCTGGCCCTCCATCCCGCCCCCGGGTCCGCCTCCGCTCCACCACCCTCCTGGACAATTTAGGAGCGTCTGGAATCCGCTCCTTAAAGGGGGGGCTATGTAACGGTCACCAGCTGGAGTGCCCTTGAGAGCCACCTGAGGGCACTCCACATCAGACACTCACGTTCACTCTCAGACTACATTTCCCTTACTCACTGCCCGGACTCATCATCTCTGATCACTCATCACAGTCACCTGTACCTCATTATCACTGATTGCATTCACCTGTGTCCCATCACCCTGTTAGTCTCAGTCTATTTATACCATGTTCATTCATTCACTCACCGCAAAGTCTTGTTTTAGTGTTACACTGCATTTCTGAGCATTCTCTTGGTTTTCTTGTCTCTTGGTTTTGGATATCTTGCCCTGTTCCCTGGATTACTCTCTTGCCTCTGGTCCCTGCCTGTTTTGTTTGTTTGTTTGTTTGTTTCTTTGGTTGGACTGCCTATCTGTGTATAACCCTTGCCTGTACCTTGGATTACGCCTCTGGATTGCCCTCAAATAAAGCTGCACTTGGATCTAAACCTTCGTGTCTCGGAGCAGTCCGTAACAGTAAGGTGCAGCGTTTTATAATTTTTCCTGACAAAATGTCAATTATTGGTAAAACACTGCAACCCTTTTAACTTATTTCAGTTCTGTAAATGTTTTTAACTCAAGTCACGATCTCTGGATTTTGCTCATGCACAATTTTTCACCTTTTACTTCACGACATATTTCAATGAAAAAAAAAAAGAATACAGAATCTCTCCAGGTCCTTCATTCCTCCATACAGAATCTCTCCCGGTCCTTCATTCCTCCATTCAGAATCTCTCCAGGGGCCTCATGTATCAATCTTGCGTACGCACAAAAACTTTGCGTACGCCAGCTTTCACGCTCACGGTCGGATGTACTAACAGTGAAATTAACGCGAGAATGTGCGTTCCTCCACGCCAATTTCATGTCTGGCATACGTACATTTCTCATTGTTTTTGTCCGTTGGCGACTCTTACAGGCAATGAAGTGAAGTTGCAAACATTACACAACGATTTGTTCTACAAGTCTATCGCACCACCACCTGTGGGAAGGATTGCTATTAATTTGCAATTTATAAAATAATTGACATATATTGTCACACAAGCCTTATGGGAATATTCTATAAATTATGCAATTAAGTAAGAACATATAAAAAAATATTCAAATTGATACAACCCTTAGTCTATAATGGCAGGGATGGGCAACTTCGGTCCTGGCCACTGTCCTACAGAGTTTAGCTTCAACCCTGATCAAACACACCTGAACAAGCTAATCAAGGTCCTCATGATTACTAGAAAATTACAGACAGGTGATTTTTTCAGGGTTGGAGCTAAACTCTGTAGGACAGTGGCCCTCCAGGATCGAAGTTGGCAGATGGCAGAATCCGAAGAGGATGAGTTTTTAGGGACCACAATGATTTTCTGGCCCAGGATGATGACTGGCTTATCAGCCGTTTCAGATTTCCAAGGGCTATCCTCTTGGAGCTCTGTGCTGAGTTGGGTCCAAATCTAGAGAGAGAGACAGTGAGGAGCCACGCAATACCCGTTCCCTTGCAGGTGCTGACAACACTTGGTTTCCTTGACAGGTTTCCTTCCACTTGGTTTCGCTGCCTTGACAGGACTGGGGGGATGCTGTTATACCGCCCTGACAAGGTGTGCCGCATTGTGCTGGCCTGTGGTGTGCTGCACAATGTCACGCACAGGCATGGCATACCACATGGTGAGGTGGCAGCACCGCCAGATGACCCTGACCCACGACCAATGTATGTGTAGCCCAACCAACAAGCCATTCAGGCCCGTCAACATGTGATTGCGACAATATAATGGTAATCGGAGACAAAGTTCATTTTTTGACCAATTCCTTTAATGAGTGGCTTATGTCTGTGAGTGCGTCATTTATATTTTTCAGGTGACTGTTAATTTCTCCGATGGCCATAACGATTTGCTGTTGTGACTCCAGAACAGCATGCGTCAAGACGCGGCCAGACGGACGGGCCTCAGCACTGGGGGGAGCACTGGAAACGTTGGGCACAGTGGGCGCTGGCTGCTCAGGAGGGGCGGATTCCGAGTGCGTGCCAGTGGATGTTCCGGCTGTTGCACCATATGAGTCTAAATAAACAGGCACATGTTAACTGTGATTTGAGTCTGTTCCTTATTAATGGGTACACGCATTCGCCATAAATGCAATGGATACGTAAAATCTCTGGTGTACTTTTGGTCAGCTACATTGCATGCATTTGAAAATTAAATAGGTAAGCTATGTGTACCAAAGTAAAAACAAATGAGAAATTGGTTACCTTCGTGGCAGTCCTGTAGTAAATCCGAGTCTCCCACAGCAGCAGATACTACTCCAGAGAGTAAAGTGTCACCCATAATTGAGGAAACTCTCTGCTCAAAGGGCATTGACCATATTTAAATGGATTTAATTAAGGAAGGAGACTGGGTGGGGCGTAGTGCTCGTGCATGTGCGCTCAATTTTACGTTAATTGGGATGTCCAAAGTTGAATATGCGTGGGATCCTTCGTACGCAGAGATTCATACATCTGGGGTTTTTTGTGCGTACGCACATTTACAGCTTTGTCCGTACGCAATGTTTTCGTATGAATTCAACGCAAGTCTTTGTACATGAGGCCCCAGGTCCTTCATCCCTCCACACAGAATTTCTCCAGGTCCTTCATTCCTCCAAACAGAATCTCTACAGGTCCTTCATTCCTCCATACAGAACCTCTCAAGGTCCTTCATTCCTCCATACTGAACCTCTCCAGGTCCTTCATTCCTCCATACAGAACCTCTCAAGGTCCTTCATTCCTCCATACTGAACCTCTCCAGGTCCTTCATTCCTCCATACAGAACCTCTCCAGGTCCATATAGAACCGCGTATACTAAATGAGGCAAGGGTGTCAAGTTACATTCCAGCTATTTTAAAGCATGTAGACATTTTTTTCAAGGAAAATATGTCATTTTGGTGATCAAAGATGAGTTTTAAGGGATAAAATTATTGACTACAGGGGAACTTTAAATAATTTCTATATAATTCCTTTTATTACATAATAGTTTTCTCACTCTCTTCTTGTCTGCGTCTCCTCTGTGTATTAATCTAGTTTTTACTATAAATGTTAAGTTTTATGACAAATGTCTTATGTTGTTCCTCATTTAGGCCTATAAATACGCCAAGGGGTGCTCAGTCTGTGCCATCACCAACACACCGAGGAAGCTACCCAAGGGAAAGTTGGTACTTCTGCCGATACCCAGACGCCCCTGGTCTCACCTTGGCATTGATTTCAACCCACCACGGACGAAGTAACTCCTCCTCCAGATATCTCTGATGAGGGCCTAGTGTACCGAGTCCATACCATCCTCGACTCACTGTGGCGGGGCGGCCGCCTTGAGTACCTGATCGACTGAGAGTGGTACGGTCCAGAAGAACGCTCATGGGTATCTCGAGATGAAGTCCTGGATCCATCGCTACTCACCCAGTTCCACGAGGATCACCCTGACCGTCCAGCCGCCAGAAGTCAAGGCCGGCCCAGTCGCCGAGTCAGTCAGACGCCAGGAGCCGGCCGTGGAGGAGGGGGTACTGTCACAGAGTCAGCCACACCGTCACGGCCCCAATCATCACACAATCACCAGGACCCGCCCACTCGTTCACAATAACCTGAATAGTGACTCGCTTCACCTGCACTTCCTCATCAACACAACCCTTTATATTCACAGTTCACCATCCACTCATTGCCTGGTCTCGTCGCAGTATACACTGCTTTACGTCAGACTCCTTACCAATCTACTCACCTGAGCTCTTCTCGTCCTGTATCCAGTCTCCTGTCCGTCTTCCGTTCATCATCCTGATCCAAATCGCCTGTCTTCTTGTTCACTCGTCACCTGCACAGAGAATCCACTTCAGTCATCGCCAGCTAAGTCACCATCATCATTCTACAAGTCACCATCCTCTCACCATCGTCTGGTTCCCATTATTCCACCACCACTCTGCTTTAAATAAACACTGTGTGCACCTAAACCTGTCTGTCTCCTTCTGTGTTTGTGACACTTGTCCCACACTTTAAATAATTTTTTTAACCAGTTGGTCTCAAACAAATGTTATAGTTTGTTATATTAAAGTATGAACATGTTCCAAAATATGACAACCACGCTCTCAGAAAAATGGTACAAATGCTATCAATTCACGAGTTCACATGTTAATGAAATCTGATGTAATATTATAATGCGTATTTGGCTTGCTGTCCGGGGGGAGGGCTCCGAGCTCGGAATTCGGCCCGACCCCAGAGTACTCCCCCCTATGAATGTATAGCTCATAGGTATCTATGAGTAGCCCCAGCCGAAAGTGAGGTGATGGGGTGGTGGCGGGATGCTGAGAAATTAGTCATGAGACAGGAGGTAAGGGAAGGCTTTATTTATACTGGCTTCTTCTTGTGCTGATTGGATGATTACCTGAACATGCTCCTCCCGAACTTTGTTACATAAAACTTCATAAAGTACTGATATGTACCTTTATGGGGTAAATAATGTATAAAGGTGCACCTTTTGAAAAGGTTCTGCCACAGTGACAGATTTTGTAGCTGTATATAAATCCCATCCGAAGAGCACAAGCTCATCATTAGCTATAGATGTGAATAAACAAACACACATGAGAACATTACAGTATATGTTAATGAGCAGATTATGTAATAACCTAAAGTACTGTCAGGACAGCCAATTGTGGATTAGAGTTGCTTAATCTTTAATTAGTAAAGGTCAGATATAACCGTATGTTTAGGATCAGGTTAGAGAAGAGACTTAAAGAGCTTGACCTGAGATCAGAAAAATGAAATCAACATGAACTCACGAATCTGAGTTTGAGTTTGTTGACACAAAGCATTTGATGCTATAATCATTTGAACATAGTTGAAAAGGCACAGCATCAAAATAAAACATACTGATTTATTTTTAGATTTAGATTAAATTTGCTTACAATTAATTTGATTGGTTACTTGGTGAAGTATTTATGGAAAATAAAAATTAACGATGCAGAATACAGGGACTGTCAAGGTTCTCTCAACAAACTTTCTTAGTAACATTAATAGAATGTTCGTTCAAAGTTATCTAGTTTTTAATAATGTTCTCAAAACGTTAGCACAAAAACATTATTTATACATCATTCATAGAACGTTTTTCTTCAAAGTTATAGTTTGTCTAAGTTGTTTAGAGAACATTCAAAAGTAACGTTCTCATAATTTTTGGAAAATTATCAAATGGAAAGTTCCATTAACATTTGTTAAACATTTCACCTTTGAGAGAAAATTCAGAAAGTTTCCCAAACCTAATGGGAACGTTAGCACAACATTCTTCTAATATTTTTGGTTAGCTGGGATGTGTTTATAATATGAAAATTAGATTAGAACTGAGGACAGAGAAAGTGTCATGTATTAATCAACTAATTGCCATAAAGGTGTTTGAACACACATTCATCATATTTTAGTATATCGCTTGTTTATGTCTGTGTCTGTCAGACAAACTACAGATGTTGTGAATAAACTATGACTGTTACCACACACGTGTCCTCAGCTGTAAGAGCCTGAAGTGCTTAAAATACTCCATGTGTCAATCTCCTGATCCCTCTATCTGCTTCTGTTGGAGGCGTTTGAGGATCAGAAGATTAGTGGAGCGCTATAAAAGAGTCCGGCAGAGACACTGGACACGATCTGAAGCGAGACATCGCAGAAGAGAAGCCAAGAGAACCAGAAGAGCCAGAAACTCCAACACAGGTAAGAGATTCACCTCACCTGAGACACATTTACAGCACAATGCACTGAGAAACAGTCAGGTAAAGTACTACGGTATTTTATTTTTACCCAGATAGACTGTAGTTAATACACAAGACATGGTTTACTGAGAGCAGGAATTCTGGGATGAGGAGCATGAGGAGAAAACCACAAAACAGACTAAAGATAAAAACAAAGAGAGAAAGACTTTTGTGGACTGATAAAGAACAGACAGATTTAGTGATGGAGAAGAAATAAATAAAAAGGAAAAGCAGAATGTGAGTCAAAATGACAATCCTGGACATTCAGTTGAACATTAAACTACAGGTGAAGTGCAGTGATTACCATGGATGCTTGATTCCGCCACGAAATAAAAAGTTTGGTATTGGAAACATGGAAACTGTACCTTTTTATTTTTTATTCCATGGCGGAAACAAGCTTTCATAGATTACAGCCTCGAACACTAAAATTTCTTTGAAATTTACAGTAGACATTCAACAGCGAATTAGAGCGCTTGGATTAGAGCATCTCCTCTACGAGATTAGCACGATTATGTAAAGAGCTTATCATTCACACTGTCCGTATATATCACAAGGAAAACAGATATTGGTAAATAAGCCTACTCATTGTGTAACCAGCAGATTAGGATTAACACAATCCTAAAATGAGAAGATTAACAGCTAACCTGTTAAGGACATCAGTAAAGGGGACAATATAGTCAGTTTTTAAAGTAAACCTGTTTATATTTCAGTAAGTGAGAGAAATGGACGCCCCAGCACCTGTTGAGAAGAGAGCTCCACCAAAGTTCAAGCAGAGGACCACTCGCACCTTCAAGAGCAAGGCTCCTAAACCTGGCCAGAAAGGCATGGGAGATGACATCCCTGGGATGGAGGGTCTCGGCACAGGTAAAGCGTGGCATTTCAGTCGCCTTCATCACATAAATATTGTTTCAGTGTTTTGAATGAGCCTAACCACCTTCTTTCTCTCTGTTTTCAACAGACATCACTGTGGTTTGCCCCTGGGAAGCTTATGGTGACATGGAGCTCAGCGATCTGGCGAAATATGGAATTTTGTAGAAACTTTCCCTCTGCTTTCTTCTGGAGATCTTTGATCAGCCAAGATGATCATGTAATATTACTCACACAAACACTGAACCAGCAGCAGATGCTTCAGCCCAACACACAAAGAGGATCCAACATGATTCATATTGTTATTGGAGGGAAATAAGGACAAATTGCCCAGTGACTCTTTTGCTCTTGAATCGATCTCAGAGCTGCGATATCATGCTATGATCATCTCTCTCCTAATTGTTGTGGTAAAATACAGAACTATGTACAAATCGACAAATTTTTTTTTTGAACTGTACATGTGATTGTGTCTGTGTCAGAATCTACTCATCATGGTTAATTAAAACCCTTGATTTTGGCAGTAGAACACAATAAAAATGTATTTTCCCAAATTTGTGTGATTAGTCTTTTCTGATCTGATCTCACAATTTGTTCATTAATTTCCCTTTGTTCAAATATAAAAAAATGTCAGTGTGTAAAATCTTGGTTTTATATCCATTGGTTATATTAGCCATTGGCACTAACAAAATACAATCTGAGAAATACCAAGGCCATTCAGATAAACACCTTTTAGAAAGCTTATTTACCAGCATACTTTTTGTAGGATTTTTGCTGGAGCTCCTATATGAAGAGTTTCTAAAATTGTACATGACTGTAAGGTGCAACGTTTTATTTTTATTTATTTGTTTTTCCTCACAAAATGTCAATAATTGGTAAACCACTATTACTGCAACCCTTTTAACTTATTTCAGTTCTGTAAATGTTTTTAACTCAAGTCGCGATCTCTGGTTTCTGAGATGAGGCACTTTTACTTTATGACATATTTCGATTAAAAAAATCTTTAAAATAACATGTGTAATGACGTTGAGTTTACCTGCTGGTAAGTCGACGAAGAAATACAACAATTTCTTTTTTCTTTGAATATTCCGGTTTTCGAGTTTTCTTTCTACAAGGAGACTGACAAAAACACTACAGAAGAAGGGACACATACTGTGCCCTCACTAATATTGGCACCCTTGGTAAATATGAGCAAAGGCAGCTGTGAAAATAAATCTGCATTGTTTATCCTTTTGATTTTTCATAAAATAAAATAAAAGCACAAAATTCTATCCTTTTTATTGAAGTAAAACAATTGAATGTTAGGGGAAAATCTCATTATGAAATAAAAAAAATTCTCCAGGTCCTTCATTCCTCCATACATAATCTCTCCAGATCCTTCATTCCTCCATACAGAATCTCTCCAGATCCTTCATTCCTCCATACATAATCTCTCCAGATCCTTCATTCCTCCATACAGAATCTCTCCAGATCCTTCATTCCTCCATACAGAATCTCTCCAGGTCTTTCATTCCTCCATACAGAATCTCTCCAGATCCTTCATTCCTCCATACAGAATCTCTTCAGGTCTTTCATTCCTCCATACAGAATCTCTCCAGGTCTTTCATTCCTCCATACAGAATCTCTCCAGATCCTTCATTCCTCCATACAGAATCTCTCCAGATCCTTCATTCCTCCATACAGAATCTCTCCAGGTCCTTCATTCCTCCATACAGAATCTCTCCAGGTCCTTCGTTCCTCCATACAGAATCTCTCCAGGTCCTTCGTTCCTCCATACAGAATATCTCCAGGTCTTTCATTCCTCCATACAGAATCTCTCCAAATCCTTCATTCCTCCATACAGAACCTCTCCAGGTCCTCTCTCCAGATTTTTAATGCTTTACCTATTTTCTTACATCCACTTTCTATTTCAAAAGAAAGTGGATGTATTTTCAGTCTCAAACACACGGTTTGAAATCGCTGGTGTTTCTGACATCCCAAAGTACCTTGTAACCAATCAGATCAACGTATGATCGTCAACGAGTGGATCTCTGAGCTGCTGTGAGTGAGTGGAGGCGGGGCTCATTTCCATATTCATGGTACCTCGAATACTAAATGAGGCAAGGGTACAGAGTTACATTCAAGAAAAAATGAGTTTTAAGGGACAAAATTATTGACTACAGGGGGACTTTAAATAATTTCTATATAATTATTTTTATAAGACAATAGTTTTCTCACTCTCTTCATTTCTGCCTCTCCTCTGTGTACCAATCTAGTTTTTACTATAAATGTTGAGTTTTATGACAAATTGCTTATGATGTTCCTCATTTAGGCCTATAAATCGCTTTATATAAAAGTGTCTGCTAAATTAATATATCTAAATGTAATAAATAATATTAAATCTACCTTAACTTAAATATTTGCAATGTAATGAATGCATTTTTGTTTAACACATTGATGTTTATTAAATTTTTACTCTTTATTTTATTTGTTGATAAAACAGTCAGCATGAAATGGAAGTTTATAATAAATGCTGCAATATTCCATTAAAAACAAGAATTGTCAATTTTGATTTCACAGTGACTTTAATGATTTACTAGTCTAGTGTTTTTACAGCATCATCCGCCAGAGGGCGCCGAACACCAAACAGCCAACGTGTGAATGAAAGAGCTGGAAACAGAATTTCATCTGCAACTCTATTAACACACTCACTATATGCTTTACTAAACCTCTGGTTTACTGTTCCCCATTTCACAAGCTCTTTATGACCAGTCACTTTTCTACCTTATTTCTTAATAGAATGTCATGGTTTACAGTAAAAGGGGTTAAACTTGGTATGAGGGACGAAAGTGGACTGAAATTTTATATAGTTTTAAAGAAAGAAACATCATAAATGAAATTTTACTGACAACAACAGTTCCTATATCAATATCCTAACGAATAGAATAGCCTTAAATAATGTTTAGTCGCCTAAAGAGTGTCTTACACGATATATATATACGGTAAGCTTTTCTTGAGATCTTGCTGCCTCTTTCACACAAAAACTATTTTAGATGCTTTCACTAAAATATTAATAGAATGAGGAAAATCAGGAAGTTAGGGTTAGCAGCAGTATTATTTTTCTACATTTTGTTTTAGATCACAGATTTTCTCATTCGTTTCTGTGAAGGACCGAATTAGACGCACATGTCTTATAGATCATTTTGTCATTTTAAATTATACAATAATATTATATTATATCATAATATTTTCAATAAATACATTCCCTCACACCAATATAATGTATTTAATGTATACAATTGAAGAGTAAGTATTTGTATTTTGTAAATGATGCTCAAACATTTCTCAAAAATATTATCACTTTTTAGATCCACACTTTAACTTATTTTTTAACCAGTTGGTCTCTAACTCATTGTATAGTTTGTTATATTAAAGTATGAACGTTCCAAAATATGACAACCACGCTCTCAGAAAAATGGTACAAATGCTATCAAAAAGTACTGATATGTACCTTTATGGGTAAATAATGTATAAAGGTGCACCTTTTGAAAGGGTTCTGCCACAGTGACAGATTTTGTAGCTGTATATAAATCCCATCTGAAGAGCACAAGCTCATCATTAGCTAAAGATGTGAATAAACAAACACACATGAGAACATTACAGTATATGTTAATGAGCAGATTATATAATAACCTAAAGTACTGTCAGGACAGCCAATCGGGATTGTGGATTAGAGTTGCTTAATCTTTAATTAGTTAAGGTCAGATATAACCGTATGTTTAGGATCAGGTTAGAGAAGAGACTTAAAGAGCTTGACCTGAGATCAGAAAAATGAAATCAACATGAACTCATGAATCTGAGTTTGAGTCTAATTTAAACAAAGTTGAACAGACACAGCATCAAAATAAAACATACTGATTTATTTTTAGATTTAGATTAAATTTGCTTACAATTCATTTAATTGGTTATTTGGTGAAGTATTTAATATGGAAAATAAAAATTAACGATGCAGAATACAGGGACTGTCAAGGTTTTCTAAAAGTTATAAACAAACTTTCTAACATTAATAGAATGTTCGTTCAAAGTTATCTAGTTTTTAATAATGTTCTCAAAACATTAGCAGAAAATCATTATTTATACATTATTCATATTTTTCTTCAAAGTTTTAGTTTGTCTAAGTTGTTTAGAGAACATTCAAAAGTAACGTTCCCATAATGTTTGGAAAACGATAAAATGGAATGTTCCCTTAACATTTGTTAAACATTTAAACTTTAAGAGAACATTGAGAAAATGTTTTCCAAACCTAATGGGAACGTTAGCACAATGGTCTTCTAATATATTTTGTTAGCTGGGATGTTTATAATATGAACATTAGATGAGAACTGAGGATAGAGAGAATTTTTTTTTTTTGTGATTTTAATGGTAAAACACAGTAAAAATGCTACAGTGAAAACTGTTAATTGGTTAACAGAAAGTTTACCTACTATGTAGGGTGAATAACTGTGATAGATCTAACCGTAAATTTAATGTAATTTTACAGTAAAATACAGTTTTTGGAAGTGACAAAGAACAAGTCATTGTATAATTTACAGTGCAAAATTGTAAATTGACATTCATAGTTTTTCTTAGTTTTTTTTTCTAATCAGTTATGTACATGTTACATGTACGGGTTTTATGTTGCATTTATAGCATTTTAAAAAATTCATGTGTTACCATTAGTTTTTGTGTGAATGACACTGTTCAGCTTCTATTTATTACTATTAACAATCTTGTGTAAAAGCTGCTTGAGATGAGCTTTGATTCATCATGTGACTCTCATCATCACTGTGATTGGTGGTTGTCACTATATTACAATGGTCAAAACAGATATTAGTACTTCAATAGGTCGGTAAATCAACATTATATCAGATAATGAAATACGTTTTTTTACTGTAAATTTAAGTTAAGTCTGTAAAACCTAAAATATTGCTACCGTATTTTTTACGGTAGATTTCTGGCAACCGCAGCTGTCGTTTTTTACTGTAAATTTAACAGAATTATTTTTACAGTGTAAGTATTAATCAACTAATGGCCATAAAGGTGTTTGAACACACATTCATCATGTTTTAGTATATCGCTTGTTTATGTCTGTGTCTGTCAGACTCACAGAAGACAAACTACAGATGTTGTGAATAAACTATGACTGTTACCACACGCGTGTCCTCAGCTGTAAGAGCCTGAAGTGCTTAAAATACTCCATGTGTCAATCTCCTGATCCCTCTATCTGCTTCTGTTGGAGGCGTTTGAGGATCAGAAGATTAGTGGAGCGCTATAAAAGAGTCCGGCAGAGACACTGGACACGAGCTGAAGCGAGACATCGCAGAAGAGAAGCCAAGAGAACCAGAAGAGCCAGAAACTCCAACACAGGTAAGAGATTCACCTCACCTGAGACACATTTACAGCACAATGCACTGAGAAACAGTCAGGTAAAGTACTACGGTATTTCATTTAAATGTTCTCAGACAGGCTGTAGTAAATACACAACACATGGTTTACTGAGAGCAGGAATTCTGGTTTGAGGAGCATGAGGAGAAAACCAGAGGAAAAGAGAGAAAACAGAGGAAGAGAGAAAGACTTTCGTGGGATGAAAAAGAACAGACAGATTTAGTGATGGAGAGGGAATAAATAAAATGGAAAAGCAGAATGTGAGTCAGAATTACACACCTGGACATTCAGTTAAACATTATCCCTCTGGTACAGTTCACGTGTTGGTCAAAAATTATTGAAAATGTTTTTATTTCAATGAAATGATTGTACTATATTTTAGTCCAATAATGCTTTTTATTTAATATTTTGTATTTTGGGGGGATTTTGAGGTACTCAATTATATGTATGCACTTGGCAGATTATTGTTGAGTTGAAAAAAGTTATACAATTTTACATTTATTGTTATGAAAAATGCGCAAAAAATACAATTTAAAATTTTTATATGAAATATAGATTTTCCGAAAAACATTTTACTCTAAAACTGTGAGAAAATCAAAGCCATAAATCAAAAAAAAACTGTGTCCCAAATATGTACCAAACGTTTGGAACATCAGTACCAAACGCTTCCACTAGATGAAATTAGTCTACAATTAATTTTCAATGCGCTCCTTTTTTACTGTGAACAATACAAGTGTGACTATTTTTTTCAGGACCATTTAACCTTTTCGAATCATGTCCAAGATTATTTTGGGTTCACACAGCAAGTGCCAAAACCATAAACATAACCATAACCAAGTTTCGTACCATTCCGATTAAGTTACAAATTCTTAAAGTTATAAATATAAAGTTGGAATTGTGGGGGAAAAAAGTCCGAATTGTGAGATAAAAACTCGCCATTTCTGAACCTTTTTTATTTTTATTCCATGACGGAAGCAAGCTTCCATATATTACAGCCTCAAAGACTTGAACTTACTATTTGCTTCTTTAGGTGAAGCTGAAATGTACAGTAGACATTTAACAGCGAAAGCCAATTTAGGCAAAAACAGACTAAAAACAGAAGCTCTGACACATTTCTCCCAGGATTCCAGAAGTAGGCTGGGATAAATGTGATGGAATTAGAGCGCTGGGCATCTCCTCTACGAGATTATGTAAAGAGCAACAGATGTTGGTAAATAAACCTTCTCATTGTGTAACCAGCAGATTAGGATTAACACAATCCCAAAATGAGAAGATTAACAGCTAACCTGTTAAGGACATCAGTAAAGGGGACAATATAGTCAGTTTTTAAAGTTAACCTGTTTATATTTCAGTAAGTGAGAGAAATGGACGCCCCAGCACCTGTTGAGAAGAGAGCTCCACCAAAGTTCAAGCAGAGGACCACTCGCACCTTCAAGAGCAAGGCTCCTAAACCTGGCCAGAAAGGCATGGGAGATGACATCCCTGGGATGGAGGGTCTCGGCACAGGTAAAGCGTGGCATTTCAGTCGCCTTCATCACGTAAATATTGTTTCAGTGTTTTGAATGAGCCTGACCACCTTCTTTCTCTGGGTTTTCAACAGACATCACTGTGGTTTGCCCCTGGGAAGCTTATGGTGACATGGAGCTCAGCGATCTGGCGAAATATGGAATTTTGTAGCCAACTTTCCTTCTGATCACGTAATATTACACACATCAAGACTGAACAAGCAACAGATGCTTTCAGTCCAACACACAAAGAGGAACGACATGATTCCATTTTTTTTTTTTCGGGAAAAAGGACAAATAGCACAGTGACTCTTCTTCGACTGCATCACTGGAATCGATCTCAGAGACGCAATATCATGCAGGAACTAAGTACAAATTGGGTTTATTTTTTTGAACTGTACATGTGATTGTGTCTGTGTCAGAATCAACTCAGTTCATTAAAACCCTCGATTTGGCAGTAGAACACAATAAAAAATTTATTTTCCCAAATTTGTGTGATTAGTCTTTTCTCTTTCAGAACTGATAGAGAATCTTTAAACTGGGTCCATTATGAGACATTATTTCACTTTGTTCAAATATGAACCTCTAACTATACAAAAAAAAAATTAAATTATATCAATTGGTCATATATGGATCGGCACTAACAAAATACAATCTGAGAAATACTAAGGTTTTAATTCAGATAAATACCTTTTAGAAGGGCTTTATATAAAACTACTAATTAACTTTTTATGGTATATGGAGTCTTGTTGCAGACTGTAGCTGCGTTTCCATTACCCTTCCAATTGCACAAATTGAAATTGCGAATTGAAAATAAGACCAATGGAAACATGTCGATTTTGCAAAAACTCCCATATATCTCAAAATCGTTTTTACATGTGCATGAGGTGGTTTTTCAGGCAATTCGAAAAAGGAATATTTTGCATAACTGCAATGGAAACTGTTTTTTCGAATTTACAGGTCACATGGCGTACGTAAAAGTCACATGATCATCGATATGTTTGGACAGAAGAAGAGACAGTGTTCTTTATTAAACTCATAAAAGACAAAAGGTTGAACTGATCTAGAAATTCTGAATCCACAGTTCCTCTGTAAAATCGCGTAGCTTCTAACCTCCGAGAAACAACTCAAACATGGCCGCTAAAATCATAATCACAAGAGAGGGAAATAAACAGGTGCAAAATTGTTATGGCAAAGGCAGACATTGACATCAAATACATCTGGTTCTAGTGAACCTAAACCAAAGCAGCACTGGGCTTAAACTGGTGCAAAATAAATTATGTTTATACAATAAAATAAAAGTTTATCAAAAATGCTCGATCACAAATTAAATCAACAACAACCTCTCACGTTCGCCCTGCACAGGTAACCAACATGACAAATGTGACTACCTTTATGTGCTATCGGAAATCGTGCTATCGCAAACACCAGTTTCCTAGTAAAAAAAACTTTGGATGACCTCGTAATCAAGACTTCAGAAGTGGCAAAGTAGAAAACGTGAAGGCAGCATTATTAACACTTACAGTCTAATAGTCTGTAGAGAACCTGGTGGTATTAACTGAAAGCAAAAAAAGCTAAATTCAGACTGACCCAAAGCTGACTACTAACACACGACACGATAATTTGAATATATTTTAGTGATCAAGATCTGCGAATAAACCTTTTATGTGCTTTACCTGATATAGCCTACATGAGGAAGACGGTATGTTCCTTTCCGCAGTTCAGTCAATTTACCAATCAAATATAAAGTGTAATGAATAATCCAGTCAAATCTGTGAGTCCAGTGTGAGTTGATGTCAGTGTTTAGTGAACATTTCCCCCTAGTGGCACACGTCATCTTCACATTCTCAAGTAACACAACGCGCACGTTAAAGGGGCAGTTCATCCAAAAATTTACATTCTGCCATCATGATGTCGTTCCAAACGTGAATTACGTAAGATATTTTGCCATTTTGGACAGGCTATCAACTTTAGTCACTGCATATCACGCTAGCTTCTTGAGATTCTCTGTGGAAAACAATCGTGAAGTTTACAATTCTAACACATCTGCATACCAGTGGCGAGCGGTGACCTTTTTAACCGGGTATACTGGGTGACGCGTTATGTCAAAAATGCACCTGTGCATACAGAAATAATGCTTTTAAACACAAAACTTAGTTTTTTTAAAAAATGGGTTGATAATGGTATCATATTTGTTATTTAACAGTTATTTAATGAAAATGGGCACCTGTATACCTATGTAGAAAATTGTATAGTGTTTGATGCTATACCATCCGGTTTAAAATGTCTGTTTAAAGGAAACGTGAAGGAGGAGACTATGAGTCTCAGACCTGATGTTGTAATTAAAGGAGTAAGTATTACTAATAGAAGATGAAATAATTACTTTATTAGGAAGTTACTAACAGAAAACAGCCCAATATCTTCTAAAATGTACTGGCATGCTACATTTGAGTGCATTGACTGGAAATATGCATGGTTGCTGCCTAAAAAATATTGCATAACAAATAAGGTGAGAGAAGGACATTTTAAAATACTTCATCTGGTTAAAACTCTTTTTCTTTGGTTTCGTACTGATTTAGATGTTAAATGTGATTTCTGTGGGACTGAGAAAGAAAATGTTGTCCAAATATTTTTTAATTGCATTTATAGCTAAATGTTTTGGGTAGATTTGGAATGTTTTCTTTGTAAATGCTTAGGGATGAAAGTTTACTTTTCTGAAAAAGATGTATTTTTTTTTATTTTAATAGACAAAGATTACCACCGAACGTGGCCTTTATTGTTAATCTTTATTTGATTATGGGGAAATACCATATACATTAAAACAAATGGGCTAAAGGAAAACCCAACTTTTTGTTATTTCAGATAACAAAATTTGTTTATTTCAAAATTTATTTCAGATGAAAAATGATATTGAGTTACTACTTGGGTTGAAAAATAGTAAAGCAAAACACACTAGGTCTCTATGTGAAGCTTTTATGCTATTTATATGATGATCTCATACCTGTTATTTTTTTCTGTTTATATTATTTTCTTTCTTTTTACTTGTATTATTATTTTATTAATTACACTGTATATTTTATTTTCCTATTTGTTGTAGTCTATATTTGTTTAATATTTTTACATTATATGTTGGATTATTTTCATGTTTATTATTTGTATGTGACTGGCATAAAAAAATAAATAAAAAAAAAACGAAATAATACTTTCATTGCTGTTGATTATTTAAAAGTCATTTGGTATGTAAATCTGAAGAACTGACTTTAAAAAATGGACATGGAGAGTTTAATGCAAAACACCAACATCCACACAGAGATTCTTACATGATTTATTCTTTTGCACAGTAAAGAGAGAAACCATAGACAATATCAGATGTTTGCTCCTGGAAACACTATAATGTTTTTAAGACACAGGTTTGATCTTCATACTGATGGATTTATATACTGACAAAAATATTTTTTTCCACTTTTTCCCAAAAATACAACTGGCATCATGGGTTGCAGCTTCTCCCCATCAGTACACACCAGTGCAAGAACAGTGGAAGATCTCACACACTATGTGGCATCTTTTAAGATAAAAAAACAAACATAATTCAACATAACATCAATACTATCAATTGTACAGCAAAAGTTTGCATTCGTTTAATTCAGCTAAGAGGTCTTCTATTGGTCACGGTCTTCACGTGATATGAATTCGCAGGTCAAAGTTCACCAAACATGAGCATTTCTAAATAAAAAGTATGCCAAGTTTGAACTTGCATCCGTGGTTCAGACCGAAGCCAAGAGCACGCAGTTCAGTCTGGAAATGGAACGGCAGTGTATTTGCTAACTTCACATAGCTCATCTTGGCAACTCTGGTTTATCATGACTGTAATATACATTTAAACAAGAGCTAATACAATAGGAAATAAAGACAAGCAAACAATTCGGTACAAAGGCACTGCACTCTAGTACAATGTTAAGATAAAAATATAAAGTTATAAAACCTGGCCCAGGAAAAAAAATCATATGAGACAAATAATGCCTGTTAGATATACCCCAAACAAATGATATCTCATGTTTAACTACACTACAGAGACATCAGAACCAGCGACAAATGTCAGAAGGACTCGCCAAGATAAGGCTGTTCTCGCCGGGGTACGTCAGCGTTGAGCGCCCAGTGATCGTCCAAACCACACAACTCCAAATAATAAATAAATGTGGATGTGTGTTTTCTCCTGCACTATCCAAGCTCGCTGGTTTATTGCGAGATGCATTGTAGGATACTTAACTGTTTCAAGTCCACATGACACCACCTGATGCATCTACATCCGGAGGATTTGAACTGTACTTGGCTAGATGTGAACTTTTGATTGGGAACAGTCCTTGGGCAGCGACTGATGCCGATTCACAAAGAACACAAGAACACATACAGTATTGACAACCGGCTTTGAATTTTGTAATACAGTGAAATTCACATGCATTTCCAATCTCATGCATTCTTATGCGTATGAATGTAAGTCAATGTAACGGAAAGTGTAATGTGTCTGGCCCTTTATACGGGGGTAAGATGAAAAGAAAATGTCAATTAAACTTTTCTAAAAGACAGTCCGTTCCCTTCAGATATTCACTTGAATGGCCCATTTTAACATCAGAACAGCGAATTCCCGGTTTGCAGGTATATAATCTTTATCCGAAATATTTGACATGCTTTTATACACTGACAATTCACCAAGTATGAAATACATAGTTAGACGATTATAAATAAATGTATCTATACATTTGATTTGACATTTTACCTGCCAAGTAAAAAAACAAAAAACCAACACCACACATTTATGAGATTTCTTTGTAATGTAAGTATGAATTAATATTTTAGAAGATAGTCATAGCTGCTATGTATATTTTTGTAATTTTAGCTAAAGCAATATTTTTCCTGTATCATCACTAGAAACGTCTGTTTATCTTCTGCAGTTTTAAATTCTCACATTTTGAGCTCAAGGTGTAGAATCAGACCAGTGCTCTAAAAGGTAACACTCTTCTTTCTGAAGAATTGAGATGAATTCAACTTTCGCAGCGTCACTGTGTTTATGTATGATGGCACAGATTACTCTCATGCTCTTCTCACTGGTTAAATTTAGAATATCTGAATATTGTTCCCCACTAATTATTTTCTTAAGATACAGTTTATCTGCAATGCTCCCAATATTTGAAACTTTTTTAATGAGATCACACCAATATTTATCAAAAAACTGTGCTTTATCTGCCTCACTCTTCAAACACAGCTTGTTTTTCTCAGTTGTTGCAGTGGAGACGCTTGTTTGTTCCTCTCTGATAGGAGTCATATGAGGATCATTCTCCAGATGTGTCTTGAGGTTAGAGAACCTGCAGCACACAGAGAGGCAGAATGATACAGTGAGATAGTGTGTTTCATGCACAGACAGGGGACAAAGTTAAGACCGAAGCTAGCAAGTATATGATGCAACAGAAACCTTTTTATATAAAAATAGGCAAATTTAAGCAGTTTCATGACAGGCAGGAAATATCCTATCCTAAATGAAAAATCCTATCCTAAATGAAGTCTATATTCTCTATTAATAAGCTAAAGTATTACTCACAAGTATTATAATGCAGTGCTTTCAAGTAAAAAACATTAAATAACTAACTTCATTTACAGAAAGTTGGCTAATTTGTTTGGTAAAAATGCGAGTATCAAGACTATATATACTGTAGTCTTGATAATATGATATGATATATTATATTGGATGTTTTTGTGAAGAACAGAACATTAAACTATTAGTCACACTCACCTGGTTGTGTGTGTATCACTGTTGTTTCTCACAGGAGGCTGTTTAATGTCCCTCAGAGACACTGTAGAGCCCAAAGAAACCCCAGTTCCAGCATAGAGGGGTTCAGTGAATGTGGTGTTGAATGTGTGTAAGTGTGTGAGTGTGTTTGTGTCAGAGACGCTGTAGAAGGACAGAGTGCCGGCCGTCACATCCACATACACTCCTGCTCTCTTAGTGGATGAACGGAGGGTGGGTAAACGAGTGCAGTTATTATTGTGACAGACAGTGAATTTGATATCAGAGCAGATCAGACTCCAGGATTTGTCATTGTATCCAAACTCACAGTCCCAAAATCCTTTTCTGCGGATTCCTTTATATGTCACTGATATAAAAGCTCTTCCGCTCCATTCAGCCTCCCAGTAACAGCGTTCAGGCAGACTCTCTCTACACAGAACCTGACGACACTCATCAAATCTCTCTGGATGATCAGGATACGACTGCTTCTCTTCCACAAACGTCACCTTCCTGTTCTCATCAGACAGAATGAGTTGAGTGTTTGCTGTGTTTGGATCCAGTGTGAGATCACAGGCCCCTGAACACAAGAAGAGAGAAACATTTCACTAAATGAGACATATCAACAACAAATCACTAAATGAGACAAATAAAACATAAAATAAAAATCAGTAAATGATTGTGTGTAGACCTACATTTTTGTGGTCCTGGTATAATCCTGAACTCTCCCCAATGATCCACACTATAAAACACAAACATGATACCATATTCATTTTCTAAAGGCAAGAAAAAATTAAAAACTCTGTCCGGTGACACAATCTTAGTTCACCCAAAAATTATCGGTCATTTAGCCTGATGTTGTTCCATTTTTCAAAAGATCTCCTTTTGTGAAAACTAAAGTCACACAGGTTTTCAATGCCATGAGGGCGAGTAAAAGAAACAAGGCACAATAAAATTAAACTCAAATTTAGAATAGTTTTTTTTAGGATTCTAAAATCAAATTGTACAGTAGCTTGGGACAATACAATTAAAATGTCATGGACAATTTCTTTTAAAAAACATGAAGGGTGAATTAATGGTGACAGAATGTACATGTTATCAAGCACACCGGCTGATCTTTGAACTCATTGTATAATGATGATCACAGGACAGAAGCTCCTGAAGCAGCAGCTTTTGTGTTATTGTCATTTCTGTCATTTCTATCTCTCAGCTGACTCTCTGCAGTCACATTTACTGAACTATCAAATTGTCAGGTACTCATATTTGCACAATGCTAGTATAGAGCACTGCAGTGATGACAGATTTCTGTTCACATCACTCTGGTTCCCTCAACAAAAAACAAAACAAAAAAACAATATGATTTTTTCCATTGGGTCTTAGATTACTGCTGGAAATAAGCTCTGTGACCAACAAAAGCTTATGAGTCTTTGTCCATCGTGATACTCTTCCCAAATGAACACGTTTATGAATTTTGAAGCCTAAATTCAATCACTAAAAGTAAAAAGCTAAATGTAAGCTATAAATGAACCACACCACGGTCACATGACTTCAACATCACCATCATTAGGCTTCAAAAAGTCTTTTAGTCTTTATTTAAACATTTTCCCTGAAAGTTTGGGTTAGAAAAGTTTGCAAGAGCACGATTATAAACACAACGAGGCTGTGAAAGCAACTAGTGAGTAGATGAGTTGGTTAATGACAACCTCTGTCCCCAGAGGATAGAAAAATCAAAAATGAAATCTCTTTAACAGCTCAAATGTTTCTCATAGACAAAAATTAGGTTACTTTAACATCAAACGGACACTTTTGCTTGAGTCTCCTGCTTCTCACACTTGTCTCCTGAGACAAAAACTCTAACGCTCTCACAACGGCGTCCTTTTAAGTTTTAGAAGATATCTCAGCAACATCACACACTGTGCTCATATTTTTCTCTTTACCTAGATACACTGGATCACTCACATGTCCCTCCTCTAAAGATTTAGAAGAAATCTCACCATAAAGCCTATTAAAAACTTTGGGGAAGGCAGCCACGGCTTCACAAGGCATGAGGGAGCTACCTACTTAAGGAACCCATATTAGGGGAGACAGCTTCAACCCTTAATGTATTGCCAAGGTTCGTGAATGGGCTGCCAGCTTAAGGCCCCAAACTCTGAGGGGCTGTTTACACCTGGCCACTTCATGCGTTTTCTCAGATCGGATAGCTATGTGATTTATCAAAACGATTCCATTTACACCTGGTCACATAAATGTTTTTTCGCAAAATGGATATAAATCAGATCTTAAATTCCTGTGCTATATGCAGATTTAATGGAGTTCACGTCACCGAAAGCAACAGACATGAGCTGCATTTTTTTGATCATTATCTAATTTCAAAATCAAAGACCGTAATAAGAGAAAGCGGCAGTAGCCCTGGTAAGATCATTTTGTTTCTTTACTTGTAATGAAGATGATTGTGTGGTAATCGTCTGCGACTTACTTTCACTTTGATTTGCAATAGTTCACATGCACATGCTGCAGTAGCATCATCATATCTGGCTATAACATAACATATAGCCTATAACACGCTCTCACACGTTTCTTTTTGGCATTTTTGGAAGGAGTAAAATTTACATATGTGGTTTCAACAACCAGATGCATTTACACTTGTCCAGTTTCGTCTGGAATGCGGCCCAGACCACCTTTTGAAGCAATTTGAGCGATCGGATTCAAATCAATCTTGAATGTGTTTCGGAGGGCATTTACACCTGGTCTTTTCACAATCGGATATCTAGGTGTAAACAGCCCCTGAGGGAGGCAGCCACACACGAGACATAAGGGAGCTGCTTAAAGAACCCAACAGGAGGAGGCAGCTTCAACCTTAATACATATGAAAAGCCTCATGAAGGAGCCACCTGCTTAAGGACCCCATTTATGGGGAAGGCAGCTAAAACTTTAAGACCTAAGAGATCTGCTTGCTTAAGAAATCACATCAGAGGGAGGCAGCTTCACCTTAGTACATTGCAATGAATCGTGAAGGGGCCATCTGCTTAAGGACCCAGTGTTTGGGGAGGCAGCCATTACTTCTTTAAACATAAGGGATAAGGGGGAGGCAGCTTCAATCTTAATACATAGCAATGCTCATAAAGGAGCCGCCCACTTAAGAACCCCATTTATGGGGGAGGCGGCTACAACTTCAAGACAAAATACAAAGGTAGCCTGCCTTTTCACAGTCTCATGTGTCTCATTTGTGTCTATTTGTGTCGGAGCATAGCTAGGTGGTATGACGACTGACCAAGAGGGAGCCGAACCTGGTTGAGTCGAAAGGCAGAGGGGGTCTGGTGGAGCCGAAGGTGGGAGGAGCCAGGGCTGAGGTCTCATGATTTCAAGGTCTCATCATCATGAGGTCAGGTGAGTGCAAGACAAATAAGCTCCTGTGAAAACGATAAAAAGTTGTGGCTCTAAAACGCCACGACCGCAAACTTAGCGGCATAATCCATCTTTGGTCCGGTATTTTCTTTCACAGATATACAAGGAATACGAAGAAGATGACGAATAACAACAAGGTTTAAATAGCTCAGAACTGAATAGTGTTGACACCATGTCGTGGAGATGCTGTGTGTTTGAATGTGAAAGCAAAACCCCTTTGTTTAGCTTTCGAAAATGGATGCATTTAGGAATCAGTGGTCAAGAATTATTTATAATGCTTGTGTACAGCACATTTTACAGAGCAGCACATTTAATAAATTAAAGATATACACTTCATTATGTTTTTTAAACTATATTTTATGTTGTGACTCCAGGATATAAAGTTGTTGCAGTGAAGAAAAAAATTAAACCATTACTTGCAGAGACGGGTATTTTGACATAATAATTGTGTGTATGTGTCCATTTAAGTGCAATGAGACACGAATGAGGAATCGATTAGGAGTTTGCACACTATCTGAAACGCGCTTCTCTCTGTGCTGGAATGGTTTAAAATCTATTGAATGTGCAAACTGGCAACACAAAACATGCAAATTATAAACTTTCACTCTATGGTGGTTAAACTTGCAATTAATCTGTAAATCTTATGCAAGCCGAACCGTGGGGCCTGGTCCGTTTGGATCACGGATCAACTACGATCCGTTTAACCCCTAGTTATAAATGTCGTTAACCTATTCTATTGCCCATTAAACAAAATAGTAAACTTAAAATAAAATATATGACCCCTTTAATAATAACTATATCCAAATGAGAGTAACCAACTTGTGATCAGATCACCTGAGGCAGATCTCAATAGCAGGTTTAACCCCCTGGGGTCGGCCGTATCGCGAATACTCAGTCAAACAGGCATACAGACACACAGGCATGAAGCTTGAATTCTCTTCTTTTAAATTAAGTAATTTATATAAAAAACTCAGCTTGTGAAATCTGTATTAAAAGAGAGCGATTCCAGTCGAGCTCATTAGCGCTCATTCAAATGTAATGTGACCACGCCCCGGAGAGCGCGCGCTATTCAAACGCAAATTCTGAGAACCATTTCAGACCTGTGAAACGCCCACATCAGCTGTAAACACATGCAGCGCGCTGCGAGTGAGGCATAATATAGCCTACCTAATAATCCTGGAGAAAAGTTTCCTCAGAACAGTGCTGATATGAGGAGCAATAGATCCCGCTGAGGAGTGAGGTAGGCTAAGTTATCTTTTCTCAAGTGTTAATGTGGAATAAATAACTCTATGGAATAACGTTAGTGTAGGCCTATGTAAACCGCAAAAAGATGAATCGCGTTTCTATAATATGAATCTGTGTGTGAAAGAATAAACCGCTTTAATCAACTAAAATGCTTTGTTATAGCCTACTGAGATGAGTAAAAACCGACTGAAATATGTTGAAATAGAATGTCTTTGTATAAGCAACGTATTAAACTGCAAATTAATATTTATATTCCCTAATATTTCATAAAAACAACGTTACAGTCAGGCGAAATATGAAAGACAACATTTTGTTGACTAGATTTGGGTACAGTTTTTACTGTAGAATATACTGCCACATCAAATAAGCTTTTGTTTAGCAATTTCTGCTCATATGTTCTATATATATATATATATATACACACTACCGGTCAAAAGTTTTAGATCGGTAAGATTTTTAATGTTTTTAAAAGAAGTCTCTTCTGCTCACCAAGGCTGCATTTATTTGATTAAAAATACAAACAAAAACAGTCATATTGTGAAATATTATTACAATTTAAATCAGCTGTTTTCTATGTGAATATATAGTAAAATGTAATTTATTCCTGTGATCAAAGCTGAATTTTCAGCATCATTACTCCAGTCTTCAGTGTCACATGATCCTTCAGAAATCACTCTAATATGATGATTTGAGGATCAAGAAACATTTATGATTATTATCAGTGTTGTAACGGAGAGCAGATCACCAGTTGCATGGTGATTAAATCAAATTAATTAATGCAGTCTAAATCTACAAAACCCCTGTCTCGCTCTGACTCAAGCTATTCTCACATTCCAAAGCACTCTCATTTACGACACCTCTGCTGTTTTGAGATTGCTCTGCGCAGGACGTGCAGCCCAAACGGCGCCGAAAAATGGTGTAAATCATTGACTATCTCTCACTCTACATGATCTCTTACGTCTAAACCAACAGAGACCGTCTGTTTATGGCCGGGAGAGCCTCACGCTGACCAATGAGAGCGATCCCGAAAGCACTCCCCCCTAGGGAGTCCCTCGGACACTGATTTACACATAGACACTAATTAACTCTTCACAACAATAAAACAGTGTTTTAGAGACCAGATGCCCAAAACATGTGGTCTGTGCCTAATACATCAATCCAAGGACTCAAACGCACGTACACACATTTACACCCTCACCCTCCCCGGCTCGGAAAGCCAAAAGTTCAACGCATGGTGTGAACTCTGTTTGACACCACACACACACACACACACACACACACACAGAAACACACGCAGGCCCACCACGTGGGACTCAAATCCTTGTATGAAATATTTTAAATGTATTTTCTTGATGTGTGCCTGACCCCCTTGTCCCAAATATTATGCCTATGTAGTTTGTTGGCTTGTAATCACCCTGTGGTGCCCACAATTACAAGAAATGATGTACCTCCTTGATTTTAGATATTAGAACTGTCATTCGCGGTATTGCCGTGTTCCACGAACAACAACGATGCTGAATCTTTAACACAAAATATCAGAGAATGCATTGTTTTATTAAATACCAGTGGTATTAAGTTATGGACGAATTCATCGTTCAAAACCCCGCGGAAAAGGAGGCGTATAGACCTCAAAACGTCAGGAGGTGGGCCCATACGTTGTTAAAGACGATTGGCCCACGTACGTGAGGGAGGCGTGAGTTTAGCCCTTTAAAATTGCGCGCCCCCTTTCCTCTCATTGCAATCCGCCAGAGAGAGACAGACGACACGCCTCCTTCCCTCCAGGAAGCTTCGCTCGCTTTTATTTCCTTTTATTTCCAAGTCTTTTCTTAGAACCACTATTACTGAAGTTGATAGTCTGCTGAAACCAACCCACGAAGGCTAAAATAATCTTTGTTGAGTCTTTCGCTCGCTTCAAGTCGCCATAGCAACCAGAACGCTGTGGCCACGTGATCCAGGTGCCTTTTATCCAACACAGACGCGGACACACACAGAAGGCCGATCTCCCAAACAGAGTAACGTAGATCTTTTAAATTTGCAATCTGAAGGAAATGCTGTTTAAAGTTGTCTAAATATTACTAAGAAACGTTGGGGTTTTGTGGTGAATGACTGAAACTGTTTCTATCTCTCCCTCTAAATTCTCTTTCACACACACAAACATACACGTTCACGCACACACATACTCTCACCCACGTGTGCCGAGATAAACACACTGCCACGTGCTCACGGAGCTGTCGGCAAACCCATCTCTCCTTACAAAACGCTACCCTCTCAACATCTCACACGAACACCTAAAATCATTCTTATCTCCATTCTTCACTATTAGTTTTCTCTCTCTCTCTCTCTCTCTCTCTCAAACCTTTTTATTTTGTTGTATTTCTGTATTACGATCGTTATATTGCTTGTTTTGTGTATGCATTTTTACTCCTGCGTGATTTTAAATGATTGTGTAATCGCTAGCTTGTTTAAATAAACTTTGTTAAATCATCTGAATTAAGTTTGCCTGTTTTGTTTCAAATTCTGAGTCCCTGATGAGTGCAGATTGTACCTTATAAGCTCTACGATTGGTTTTATTCTTAAAAGAAACCTAAAATTGTCTAAAACACGGAGATAATTATCTTCTTTGTGGCCACAAGAAAGTGTTATCTATCAGTGTTAAAGACGCCCGATCTCTGTTCATAAATTATACATTCTGTCCGCTGGACGGCCAGTCTGCATGGTAAATGAACATTCGTCAACTTCTACCTCAAATTCCCCCAAATTGAGTAAATGCTACCCGTCTCTATCAGTGATTATTACAAATAATTGTGTAATCGCTGATACCAGCCGAGGTTTTGACCTATTCCCTATTTTGAATAAATTAATTTATGGAAGCAACAGATGCATATTCACATCGATGAATATTACCGCTAATTTGAGCTAATTAATTCCCCAACACAAAGTCATTGTTGTTACATAAATATTGGTTTTTTGAATGCGGGCACTCTCATACTCAGTTTTGATACAAATTGTGCAATTTGATATTCATGTGTGATTTTTGAAAGTTTAACGTTTTGTGCGCGTTTGAATCTTGTAACGTTACTGAATAAGTATTGAATTACTGAATAAGTCGACTCGAAAAACTGATCAAAGGGCAAAAAGCCATAACCCACCAGTTAAGTCTGGTCGTGGAGAAAAACTGCAGTTAAGTTACAGTATTGTTGCGAGTCCAAAATTAGAGGAAAATAAACATCTCTTTTGATTGACCGTACATGTAATTCTGTTTTAATACCTGTGTTGGAACAAAGGAGTCCATCAGGCATTGTTACCGGTACTTCTGTAAACCCCGAGAGCAAAGTAAGCTACTCCGGTCAGAAAGAATATTCTATTGCATGTCGCTAGCTACGACACATTACGGGTTAAACCACTGGCTTCGCTAACCAGCAAAAAAACCCGCGTTATAGTTTCTGCACAGAACAGAAACAAAAGATCCGCCGTGATCTCTCAAGAATTTATTTGCAGTGTAATTTATGTGTTTGCAAAAGGTCTGCGTGACCTTTTTAAAGAATTTATTTGCAGTGTGATTTTTTTTTGTGTGTTTGTAAAAGGCCTGCACGCGTGAAATTGCGATTGCTGAAGTCAATCCTACAGGCGTGTATTGTTCTCATGTTTTAAATTTACCACCTCGTGTCTTTGTTCCGCGTAAGCGCAACACTGCCACCGCGTGGTCGACGACGGGGTAAACACCCGTCGGCCATTTCCTTCCGCCTTGATTTTTGGTGATTCAAAAAAAATTTGCGGTCGTAATTCTAAGAAGCTGTTTAAATACATATTTGCAGTTACAGCTCGCTAAGTTCGTTTAAAACAACCCTTGTATTTTGGACTGAGACATTTTATTGTGAATTTAAATCCCCAGAAAGGAAACCGGAAATTATAGAGTGTCTCAATCCAAAAGCACTGATAGTTCACCCGGAAGAGGACAGTGCCCCACGTGGCCACACCCCTCCAGGTCAACTATCCCTCTTCTCCTCGGGGTCACTATACCCTGCTGTGTTTTCCACTTTTAAATCTACATTGATGATTTCTGTTTGGGTTTATTCCCGTTTTTAAATAATCATTTAATAACGACTTCAATGTTATAGTGATTATTTTATTTTGTTGTTGAAATCCTTCCATTTCTAAAAGAAAAAAAAAAATTTTTTTTTTGTTATTTCCAATCATCATACCCCTGAGAAAGACAGAGCCCCCTAGTGGAAGCTCCCTGTCCAAGTCAGCTTTCTACAAATTTACTCTGTTGAATTTCATTCCATAGATGCTGATTTCGAATGATTAGTTTGTAATCATTACAAAATAACTTAAGTGTTGTTTGATTGTTATAAATAACCATTCGAATTCTCTGTTAAGGTACCCCAGGATTATTTGGATTTGATTTTAAGCCAATTTTGAATTAAAAGTTTAAGTGTGTCCAACAGTTAAGGCGAACCGACGAGAGGAAGAGCGCCCCCTAGAGGCTCTATTAAACCACTACAGTGGTCTACCGCACCGCTTCTCCTGTTTCCACCTACATCGAGAAACCGCTAACCTTCTTCTGTTTCACCTTTAACTGACAAGACCATACACCCTTTTAATTCGGTTTTTCCGTTTCAAGAGTCCCTTGTTTCACTCCATGTTGTGGCTCTTATAGGCAAGAATCTCAGCACTTGCAGTGGACTACAGGAGTCCCGGTTCGCCCTCTGTGGGTGAGTCTCCCGACTGACGTTTCCGACACTGACCGTGCGGTGACCCTTGAGTTTCTCTTACCTCTGCCACGGGCGGCGGCACGCAGTGCGTGACCTCAGCAATCCGGTGCTTCGGAGTGTCAGCCATAAAAACCGACGCAAGAGTCAATTGTTGGGACCGCTGCGCAAACACTAGGCAGCCCCTGCCACCGTTCTGTGACGCACCCACCTTTGCATTGCGTTTGGTTGGTTGATATCTCCGGAACTACTAGGATTGTGTTAAAAGTCACCCTGTTTGAGGGGTCGTGTCCGTGAGCAGAGTAACGGAGAATCCAAGGTCACGGCGGCCAGGTGTTCGGGGCGCCAGGAAGGTTGACCGCGCTCGGGGAGGGCCGGCCGGGGCGACCTCCGTCCATTTCAGGTAAGACTAAATCATTTGAAAAAAAAAAAGAGAAAACTCTGCCTCCCGCTATAAGCCACATAATCTTAAATATCTCCCCCAAGGCACATCCTTTGTGCTATTAGTGTCCAAATTACAGCTCAGATCAAAATCACTGATATTTTTGTTTTTGTTTTTGTGTTCAATTTCTGTTTCTTCCTCCCCTTCAAATCCTCGCCTACTCGGGCCTTGCATGTTCTGTGGTAACTTGTTTTTCAGTGCACCAACGAGACCCCAAAAAGCTAAGTAATAGAGGGACAACTGAACAGTCTCTATTCCGGGTCCTATGCTGACCCGCCTAACTGTCTAAAGTCAGTTAGCCCAAAGTTCTATAGACGGCATACCGTCCTATAGTTTATTAGCTTCACGACACGATTGCATTGGCCCTTCTTGTGTGTGTGTGTGTTGTGTTTTCTCTCGCCTACAGTGAGTCAACATGTCGCGCTCACCCAGCCCTGCAGCTCACTGGAGTAGCCTAGAGGCGTGGTTGGCCGCCATGACCTCCGGTTGCCTATCCAAAGACTTCGGTGACCCAAAACTCCTGACCCAACAGGAACTGGACGCCAACGTGGACCAGATCATGTCCCAGGACCCCACGCAGGCCTACAGTTCAAAAGAATGGAGTCGCCTCATCGGGAGTCTCTCTCACTACCTGGTGTCCCAGGCACGTCTGCTGGAGGAGGACAAAGCCCAGCTGGAAAAGGACAAAGCCCAGCTGGAAGAGGACAAAGCCCAGCTGGAAAAGGACAAAGCCAAGCTGGAAAAGGACACCGCTGGACTAAAAACTCAGCTAAAGGAGGCCTGCAAACAAAAGGAGCTGGCACAACAACAACTGGACGAGCTACTTCTGGGAACTGAGGAGGAAACACACCCGGAACTACAACAGGAAGTGGAAAGACTACAACAGGAAGTGGAAGGACTACAACAGGAAGTGGAAAGATTACAGCAGGCCCTGGAGGACCTGCGTCTGGACACGGACAGGACAGTGGAGGCGGAGAAACAGACCACGGCTGCCCTAAATTCCAAGCTGCTACGTGGAGAGGATCTGCTAGCAAGAGCACGCACCGAATTAACGGACAGAGACGCTAGAGTCAAAGTGTGTGAAACATTTTTGCAGAAAGCCCGAGCTGAAATTGACGAGCTCATCCAACAAAGACATGAGCTTAAGGGCGAGCTGGACCTGGTCCACTGTGAACTCAAACATGTGTACGACCTACAAGATAAGCGGGAGGGGGAGACACACACCACCCCGTCTCTCCTTACCCGCGAACCTGCACTTAACAGCCGAACTCTTAAAGCTAAAGAAGAAGAGGAAAGCCCACGTCCTGACACTATCTCACCTGCGGGCCCCGTCCCGGAAAGACGAGCCACCAGTCACCGCACAGCCTCTAAAGAACTGGACAAGCTGGCAAGAAACATCCCTACATTCAACCCAAATCCAGCAGGTGGCAACGACGTGCACTCTTATTTAACCGATATTGAATTTCACTTGCAAACTGTGGACAATGTCACGACTTGGGACAAGTTATATCTCCTTCGGACCACGTCTGGGCGCATCGTGAGAAGTTTCCTGGATCGCCAGCCAGAATCCGTTAAAACGAACTATCCACAATTACGACAAGCCCTGATCCGTGAATTCTCTGATCCAGACTCGGACCAAGGCATCATTGCGGCAATGGACCTCAAACAAGCTCGTCTGGAAACGCCGCAAGCCTACTACGAACGTCTGCGGCTCGCCTACTTCGGACCGAGGAATGAGGCACACATGGAAGAGGACGTGAGTTTCAAAACGCTTTTTCTGCGGAATCTCCACCCAAGTCAAAGTGCGCACCTGGGCGTTCTAGTCTGTCCACGGACCCTGTCAATTCAACAGTTACGTGACCTGGCCCACAAAGCGTACGTAAAACAAAAGACTGTGTCTGAAAAACCTGTAAAATACCCCACAGTGTGTGCCGTCGCTGCGCCCGGTCCAGAACTTGCCTTGGAGGGTGCACGGCCCGCCAACTACGAACCCGGCAACAAACAGTCCCGACCGTTCCAAGCCGGCAGAGGACAGCGAAACCGGGGGGGTGTCCGCCCAAGGCCGCAAAATGATCGTTTCGGTGAATCCTGGGACCGGCATCGCTTCCCCCACAACCAAAAAGGCGGAGGCAGCTGGGAAGCCGACCGCAACCCCAGAAGGGGCCAACCCCGATCTCCCCGAACCACAAGCCCAGATAAACGGCCAAGGGACCCATCTCGACATGACAACGGTAAAGTCAAAATGGAGCCCACACCCGACAGAAACAGTGCAGCCACGCCCGAAGAAGCAGAACTCATAAGAGCACTGAGAAATCTTGTCCAAAAGAAACCTCACAAGGAAGACAAAGATAAACCAGACACCGCATGACTAGCCCACAGGCCTGAAACCAATGCTCCTCAAGCTGACAGCCCACCTGAAACTATTGTTAAACCTCAGACTGCTGAACTCGCTGTCACATCACAAAATGACAGCTCCACTCACTCCCTCAAACTGACAGCCCCGCAAAACACTGCTGTCAAACCAAAGACTATCGAACTCGCTGTCACATCACAAAATGACAGCTCAACTCACTCCCTCCCGCTGACAACAACACTTCCTGCACAAGACTGCAGCAGCTCTCACAACAAAATGCCAGACAGCGCTGTCCTAGTAATCTGCACCAACAACGAGACACTAGAGACTTACCCCCACTGCTTGTCAATCAACACACAAGAGCCCATGCCACAACTCCTGGGCAACCTTATTGAGAGAGGAGTGGCACGAAAACTGTACTTAACCATCACCTTAGAAAAGGAAATGCAGCTCGAAGCCCTGGTGGACACAGGTTCGGACCTAACGCTAATTTCTGCTCAACTATTTCAAAAACTCAAGTGTGAAGCGCAAAGACAAAACCGAACTCTTAAATTCCACACTTGTGAGCTGAACGTGCAGTCATACAGCCAGAACGACATCCAGCTAAAGAACTTAGCTCCCATTCACCTGGCAATCGGTCCTATGAGCGTAGTCCACCCTGTGTATATTTCCCCTGTGAACACTTATCAATTTCTCATAGGCAAGGACCTGCTGGACCGTTTTGAACCCTTGTTGGACTTCAAGCATCTACAAATTTGGGCTCAGGTGCGCGAACCCCTCCCCCTCCAGCCGCACAAATCCATTGAGCCAGAATGCCAAGCCACAAGGATCGTGGAAATTCCCTCAGCCAGATCTGAGGATGAAATCCCCACAGCTGTTCAGGGTTCAAGTTCGCTACTCTGCACGTTCAGACCAACGCCAGACTCCGATAATTACTGCCCCCAGGTAAAAACTCCCCTGCAGCTGCAGGACGTAACCGCAACAGACATTATCCTGGCACTATGGGCAGACAACTCAGCTATAAGCTTGTCACTATTCAATGCCATTCTCGAAAAGACTCCAGACCTGCCCTACACCTGTAAACGCACCCGTTTCCCTTTGAACCCAGAACCAACCTCATTGACATCTGCCAAAGGGATCTGTGCCTTGACCTTGACATGGAATCACCGGCACTTGACCCATTACTTCCTGATCCTGGAAGACCCAGCTCACGACGTCTACATTGGAGCAGACCTCTTGATTCGCCTCAAGGCTCATGTGGACATGTTTAATGAGGTTGTATGGGCCCCATTGATTTCACTGCCACCTGTTCCCATCAGTCATGACAATCTACTGTCAGGTCAGACCATCCCTGAAGTCTGCACCCTCATCAACGAACAAGAAACAGTCGTACCTGCTTACACGAAAGGCGTCGCCGTGCGCCTCAACCTGCGACAGGGCCAAACCCTAAACCACACACTGGCTTTCTTCCAACCTTCACCTGAATGTGTAGAACTCGGACTCACCCTCGAAGCCACACCCCTCACTGAAGTGTCATCTCGGGTAGTCTACATTCTGTTCAACAACTGCACAGCAGCTGACATCAACATCCCCAAAGCCTACCGACTGGGATGGCTAGTCAGTAATGACTTTCATGACTTTGAACTGATACTACCCGTAATAGGGCCTATTCCACATGCACTGATACCTGAGGGACATACTGACAATACATTGTTCACAGCACCCTTCCAATTCATTGCCATCACATCTGTCATGTCGGTAGCCAAACACCGCGTGTGCAGAACAGAGCTGACAGAGGATCAACACCTCACAGTGTACACAGTCTCCCACCAGCCCGTCAGTGAAGCTGACGCACCTGCCGTGCCGGTTGAAACCAACCCGACTGATGACAAACCAACAGAGGAACCATACCAAGGTTTCGAATTGCAAGTGCAACAAATTCTACAGGATGCTGATGCCCTTCAGGATGATGCAGACCGCCAAAGACTAAAACAAGTCCTATACAAGTTCAAAGAATCATTTGCGAAAGACTCTTTAGACTGTGGTCTGACGGACCTCCACACAGTGCGTATCCCCACGCACCCTGAGGCTCCGCCCACCTTTGTCAAGCAATACAAGATTCCCATCGCCTCACACGAACCGGTGCGGGAAATCATCGAATCAATGCTTGAGAAAAATGTCATTCGAGCCTGCAACAGCACATACTCTGCGCCACTATGGCCTGTTCTCAAGCCTAATGGAAAGTGGAGACCGACCATCGACTATCGCAAATTAAATCAACAGGTGCCATTGTCACGATGGCCCATGACTCAGCTGGAACAGGAAATCCCACAAATCAGAGGAGCCACCATCTTCTCTACACTCGATGTGGCCTCTGGATTCTGGACCATTCCAGTACACCCTGACGACCAACACAAGCTGGCATTCACGTTTGGCAACCGACAGTACACCTTCAACAGGTGTCCGTTCGGATATGCAAACTCACCAGCTGAATTCAACATATTCCTGAACAAAGCATGTCCAGACGCCAGGATGAGAGGTAACCTGATTTACGTCGACGATGTGCTTATGAAAAGCACGACGGTGGCAGACCACCTAAAAGAAATTGACTATGTTTTAAACCAGTTATCTGCTGCCGGCGCCAAAATAGCCCTCCACAAGGGGCAATGGTGTAAAAGCAAAGTCAATTACGTTGGCTTGCTCATTGGACCCCATGGCATTGAACCACAATCAAACCGTATTCATGCCATCCAAAACATCAAGCCCCCCACTAACGTCTCAGAACTTCGAAGCTTTCTAGGAGTTTGCAACTACTCCCGACAGTTCATCGAAAACTATTCAGACATTGCCAAGCCTTTAACAACTATGTTGAAAAAGGACTGCCCTTTCGTCTGGTCAGATGCTCAAGAACACGCCATGGTAGAACTAAAACGACATTTATGTACAGCTCCATGCCTTGCTTACCCTGACCCACAAAAAGAATTCCACCTGGAAGCTGGGTTTTCAAACCAATGTCTCAGTGCTGGCCTATACCAACAACATGACCAAGACAAGAAGGTAGTCGCATATGCCAGCAAGACACTTCTCCCTCCAGAATGTAAATTCTCAGACTGCGAAAAAGCTTTGCTCTGTACAGTGTGGGCAATTCAGCGCTTCTCCAACTACATTGGTGCACAGAAAGTCATAATAGAAACATGCCACCAGCCCGTCATGTTCCTCAATAGCCAGCGAATCCGCAACGGCGTTGTCACTAATTCACGCATTGCTACATGGCTAATGGCTCTCCAAGGACGAAACGTCGAGGCAAGATATGCACAAAACCACAAATCCGCTCTAGGTAACGGCTTGGCGGCCTGTCAAAACTGCTCTGACAACTCTCCTGCCGCAACGCTGAACACACCTGAGCCCCAAGAACCACCACTGACCTGCCACAGGTACTTTGACAAGAATGCGTGCGAAGGCATGCCCACAGCCTACGTGGACGGATGCTCCTACAACAGCGAGGGCATCCTAAAAGCAGGTGCAGGGGTACTGTGGGTGAACGACCACCCATGCCCACCACAACACTTCAAGCTAGGCCCCAAGTCATCACAGTATGCAGAAATCGCAGCAATTCTCATAACTCTGCAAATCGCAGCATCAAACAACATCAAAGAACTTCTCATCTGCACAGACTCTAACTATGCCAGACTCAGTTTTGTATGCCATCTCCAGACCTGGAAACAGAATGGTTTCAAAACTGCTAACAACAAGCCTGTAAAACACCAACACCTGTTCCAGGAATGTGATAACATCACAACGACACACGATCTCGCCGTGTACTGGAAAAAGGTAAAAGGACACTCCAAACTCCCAGGCCAAGACAAAGACTTCAATGACCACACTGACGCCCTCGCAAAAGCGGGCGCCCTACATGGTGAACCGTGGAATTCCCCGAAACCCTCACCCACCCCCGATGTAGCAGTGCTAACACGAAGCAAGAAACCATCACCTGCTACTGCACCTGCTTCGCAGATGCTGTCACTAACCCCACAAATTTCAAACAACGACCTTGCAGAAATGCAAGACTCAGACACTGCCATAAAGACTATGATTCTCCACCTCAAAGACCCCTCCCCCAACCCAATCGCACAGTCTGACACCACTGATAACTCAGATCTCAGACACTTACACAACAGCAGACACATGCTGCGTGTGAGGGACGACATTTTATGGTTTGTCACCGATGACACCACTTCGCCCAAGCTTGTCGTGCCCCGATGTCAAAGGGGGGAGATGATAAACCACGCCCACAACGCACCTTACGCGGGGCACCACGGTACCAGAGCCACGTATGAGACACTTAGACAAGTGGCATACTGGCCAGGTATGCAGCAGGATGTGGCAGAGTATGTGAGAGAATGCCTGGTCTGCTGTCAGTTTCACCCAACAAACCTAACTCACAGAGCCCCGTTGCAACGCAGAGGAATCACATTTCCCTGGTCAGATCTCCAAATTGATTGGGTGGGACCGCTGCCCAGATCGAGCAGAGGTAACAAATACTTTCTCACGGTGGTGTGTCAGTTTACCAAGTGGGTAGAGTGTTTGCCAGCACCTAACGACACCGCCCAAACAACGGCATATCTCCTGATGAACCACATCTTCTCCCGATTCGGGTTGCCACTGAAAGTCAATTCAGATCGAGGTACCCATTTCACCGCAGAGATCATGCAAAAGATCTGGAGAATTCTAGGGGTACAAGCCAAACTTCACATCAGTCACCATCCGATCTCATCCGGACAGGTAGAAAGGTCTAACCGAACGGTGGTCGCCATGTTGAGAAAATATGTGTCGGCTAACCAGAAAGACTGGGATGTGAAACTTCCCCTGGTGCTGATGGCTATCCGAGCCACCCCACAGGAATCCACCAGAGTGGCTCCATTTGAACTCATGACTGGGAGGCAGATGACTCTGCCCTTACACCTGTTGTACCAACCAGGAGACAACAACCTCGTCACTGCCTATACTACGTCCCAATATCTGGACGAGCTCCATAAACACTTGAAAACAACCTTCGCTTTCGCTCAGCAACACCTGAAGACCAGCGCTGAAGGCCAGAAAGCCTTTTACGACAAAAAGGCATCACACCAAGAACTCAGTGTGGGCGACAAAGTCCTGTACTACAGTTTCGCCTTGCCACCCAAGCAACTGTCAAAAAAGTTCCTGCCTCACTGGACTGGACCACATGAAATTGTGAACAAACTCTCTCCTGTAGCATACCAGATCCAGCTTAAACGGGGACCAAGAGAACCCGTTCTCAAATGGGTCCACCGAAATCAAATTAAAAGATATGTGGCCCGTAGTAGGGACAGACAAGAAGAGGCCAATACGAACTAAACTCAACCGCCGTCCCTACAGGAAAGAAGACTGTCCCATCCCCCGGGACAACCCTTGCTGATCTGTGCCTTCTTTCTTTCCCCTTCTCATCCACACCTCTCTCTCTCTTGCCTGTAACAGGATGCTGCTGTGGATTGCCATCATGTGCTTTCAGTCGACCAGAGGCCAGCCACCACCCGATGTCATCTCACCGGGGCCAGCCTCGGGAATCGTGTTGAGAGAACAGCCTGGGCTGCTTATCACAAATTGCCGCACACACACACAGAAAGTGTACGTGCGACTCGACCCCCGAAACGTCTACCGTGCGCACTACCCGAGGTCCGCCACCCACTACAGTTGGGCGGGTGCCAGATGGACAGAAACCGCCCTCGACCATGCTGAAGCTGACATCGTCCACATGCTGAACCAACTTGAAAAGGTGACTCTCACCCAGGCCGAACTGAGTGGACACAACAGACGGTCCAAAAGGTTCCTCGGAGCCCTACTCGGAGCCGCTGCAGCTGTGGGCACGCTGTTCAACATCGGTATGTCTAGCGTCAATGCCGTGAACATCGCCACGGTACGAAGACATGTGACAGAAATCCAGACGGAACTCCCACAGCTGAAAGACCAACTCACCACACAAAGCGCATCCCTAACCACCATAGGCAAAACACTGAGAGGTACAGTCACCATCCTTAACACACATAGCGTCATGTTGAACCAAACTTTGAACTCAATGAGACAGATGTTCACAGTCTTCCAGAATGACTTTGCCCAAACTCAGTTGGTCACCGCATTGATGTCCGACATGCTCAGAGAAGTGAGCTCCTCCATGGACAACCTAGCCATGGGAAGGATCCCGCCTTACCTAATACCCCTGAGTCTCGTACAAACCGTGCTGGCTTCCGCCACCACCGCACCCACGGATCCGATACAAACCCATCTCGCCTACTCTTTAGGTAGCGCCATTCCCCTGTACGTTGACCCGGCACAGCGGGAGGTTGGCTTCCTCCTCAATCTGCCAATCATCGAATCAAGCCGAATCTACCGTCTTAAAGACATTGTCAACATCGGATTCTGGCAACGGGACACTCAGTTTAAAGTACGGACTCCCGACGTGGTAGCGTACCATGACAGCGACCCACAACTGTACCTAGCACCTAACCTACACATGTGCACCCGCACGAAAGACATTCACTATCTCTGTCCCAGCAAACCTTTCCTCAGAGATAACACCGATGGGATCTGCGGCCTCCAACAACTAGCCAACGACGCACGTTGTCCGGCTGATGCGAAACCTCGCAACCAGGTCACCGAGACGCAAGCTGAGATCGTAGGAAACCGATGGCTCGTGAACACTCCAGTACGGTCAGCGACACTGACCTATGACCAACACGACACTGCTACACGTGTCAACCTGCTCAACCAAAGCATGTGGATTCAAGTCCCACGAGGAGCCATCCTCCACCTAGATGACCTGGCCTTGTACCACCTCCCAAGTGAAGAGTACCAAGCCGAACTAGAAATTCCGTCCTTCTTCAAGAGCCGAAATTTCACTCTAGATCCCGAACTGGAAGATTGGATTGAAAAAGGGGGGCCACAAGTTATCGACATAGCTCCCCTGGACTCAGCCCTTCAAGCATTGTCCCGACTACCCATTCTGAACACTTCACCGGTGGTACAAACATGGACAGCCGCTGATACCGCACTGTGCATTACCAGCATCCTCGGACACGCCCTAGCTTTGGGTTTGGCCTATATCCTGTACAGAAGGATCAACGCAATTCGAACCTCCACAGCCAAGCTCACAGAGTTAGTCTCCGTCGGCTTCAGGAGAAACCTCCGGAAGGATGACTCCCCACTAGAGCAAGCTGAAGACCTCATCGAGCTCACGCTGCAGCCCTAAGCAACACCCGTGTGCAGCCTCCGCCCATCCATGCACCTGCCATCTGACCGTTGTTACCGTGATGACTCGACTAGGCCCATACACGCCCGGTCGACTCATCAAAAGGGGGAATGTAACGGAGAGCAGATCACCAGTTGCATGGTGATTAAATCAAATTAATTAATGCAGTCTAAATCTACAAAACCCCTGTCTCGCTCTGACTCAAGCTATTCTCACATTCCAAAGCACTCTCATTTACGACACCTCTGCTGTTTTGAGATTGCTCTGCGCAGGACGTGCAGCCCAAACGGCGCCGAAAAATGGTGTAAATCATTGACTATCTCTCACTCTACATGATCTCTTACGTCTAAACCAACAGAGACCGTCTGTTTATGGCCGGGAGAGCCTCACGCTGACCAATGAGAGCGATCCCGAAAGCACTCCCCCCTAGGGAGTCCCTCGGACACTGATTTACACATAGACACTAATTAACTCTTCACAACAATAAAACAGTGTTTTAGAGACCAGATGCCCAAAACATGTGGTCTGTGCCTAATACATCAATCCAAGGACTCAAACGCACGTACACACATTTACACCCTCACCCTCCCCGGCTCGGAAAGCCAAAAGTTCAACGCATGGTGTGAACTCTGTTTGACACCACACACACACACACACACACACACACACAGAAACACACGCAGGCCCACCACGTGGGACTCAAATCCTTGTATGAAATATTTTAAATGTATTTTCTTGATGTGTGCCTGACCCCCTTGTCCCAAATATTATGCCTATGTAGTTTGTTGGCTTGTAATCACCCTGTGGTGCCCACAATTACAAGAAATGATGTACCTCCTTGATTTTAGATATTAGAACTGTCATTCGCGGTATTGCCGTGTTCCACGAACAACAACGATGCTGAATCTTTAACACAAAATATCAGAGAATGCATTGTTTTATTAAATACCAGTGGTATTAAGTTATGGACGAATTCATCGTTCAAAACCCCGCGGAAAAGGAGGCGTATAGACCTCAAAACGTCAGGAGGTGGGCCCATACGTTGTTAAAGACGATTGGCCCACGTACGTGAGGGAGGCGTGAGTTTAGCCCTTTAAAATTGCGCGCCCCCTTTCCTCTCATTGCAATCCGCCAGAGAGAGACAGACGACACGCCTCCTTCCCTCCAGGAAGCTTCGCTCGCTTTTATTTCCTTTTATTTCCAAGTCTTTTCTTAGAACCACTATTACTGAAGTTGATAGTCTGCTGAAACCAACCCACGAAGGCTAAAATAATCTTTGTTGAGTCTTTCGCTCGCTTCAAGTCGCCATAGCAACCAGAACGCTGTGGCCACGTGATCCAGGTGCCTTTTATCCAACACAGACGCGGACACACACAGAAGGCCGATCTCCCAAACAGAGTAACGTAGATCTTTTAAATTTGCAATCTGAAGGAAATGCTGTTTAAAGTTGTCTAAATATTACTAAGAAACGTTGGGGTTTTGTGGTGAATGACTGAAACTGTTTCTATCTCTCCCTCTAAATTCTCTTTCACACACACAAACATACACGTTCACGCACACACATACTCTCACCCACGTGTGCCGAGATAAACACACTGCCACGTGCTCACGGAGCTGTCGGCAAACCCATCTCTCCTTACAAAACGCTACCCTCTCAACATCTCACACGAACACCTAAAATCATTCTTATCTCCATTCTTCACTATTAGTTTTCTCTCTCTCTCTCTCTCTCTCTCTCAAACCTTTTTATTTTGTTGTATTTCTGTATTACGATCGTTATATTGCTTGTTTTGTGTATGCATTTTTACTCCTGCGTGATTTTAAATGATTGTGTAATCGCTAGCTTGTTTAAATAAACTTTGTTAAATCATCTGAATTAAGTTTGCCTGTTTTGTTTCAAATTCTGAGTCCCTGATGAGTGCAGATTGTACCTTATAAGCTCTACGATTGGTTTTATTCTTAAAAGAAACCTAAAATTGTCTAAAACACGGAGATAATTATCTTCTTTGTGGCCACAAGAAAGTGTTATCTATCAGTGTTAAAGACGCCCGATCTCTGTTCATAAATTATACATTCTGTCCGCTGGACGGCCAGTCTGCATGGTAAATGAACATTCGTCAACTTCTACCTCAAATTCCCCCAAATTGAGTAAATGCTACCCGTCTCTATCAGTGATTATTACAAATAATTGTGTAATCGCTGATACCAGCCGAGGTTTTGACCTATTCCCTATTTTGAATAAATTAATTTATGGAAGCAACAGATGCATATTCACATCGATGAATATTACCGCTAATTTGAGCTAATTAATTCCCCAACACAAAGTCATTGTTGTTACAGTGTTGAAAACAGTTTTTTACAATTTTATTTCATGATGCTATGATGAATAGAAAGTTCAAAAGAACAGCATTTATCTGAAATAGAAAGCTTTTGTAACATTAAACACTACCATTCAAAAGTTTGGAGTCAGTAAGAATTTTAATTTTATTTTTGGGGGAAATAAATAAAATAAATCAATACTTTTATTCATCAAGGATGAGTTAAACTGATCAAAAGTTACAGTAAAGACATTTATAATGTTAGAAAATATTCTATTTTAAATAAATGCTGTTCTTTTGAACTTTCTATTCATCAAAGAATTTAGAAAAAAAATTGTACACAACTGTTTTCAACATTGAAAATAATAATGAATGTTTTTTGAGCATCAGATCATCATATCAGAATGATTTCTGAAGGATCATGTGACACTGAAGACTGGAGTAATGATGCTGAAAATTCAGCTTTGATCACAGGAATAAATTACACTTTAAAATATATTAAAATAGAAAACAGTCATTTTAAATTGTCATAATATTTCACAATAATACTGTTTTGTTTTATTGTTTTTTATCAAATAAATGCAGCCTTGGTGAGCAGAAGAGACTTCTTTTAAAAACATAAAAAATCTTACCGATCTAAAACTTTTGACCAGTAGTGTATATATATATATATATATATATATATATATATATAATACTATTTTTGTCAAAAATAAAGTCATCAACTAAGATGTTAGCTGTTCCAATGTTGGCTATATTCAAACTAATGATAAAATGTAGGGCTATAATCATTTTTTTTTACAAAGAAAGAGTACACTTGAAATATTGTTGAAATTGTAATTATTGTTGTAATTGTAACCTTTTTAATAAAATAGCAAAACATATTTACAAGATAGATGTAAGCAAAATCTTAAATGGTCAATATAAGTCTTCTTCTAAATATATCTTTTGTCCTTGCATTCATTCTTGGCTCAGTCAGTGTCACACCTGAATGAATGGCTCATTATGCAGAGTCATTACGCATAATGGGTGGGACATTGTATTCTCAGGTGTAAACCACTCCTCCTTCACTGCTTCACCCCCTCGCATATTGGCTTTCCAAGCAAAACCTGTTTTACACAATTTAAATCAATGTATTGTTTTATTGTGAACGATAAAGCAAGACTATTTTCACATAATTTTGAAGCCAGAACTCGAAGCGACAACATCCATTAGTCAAAAGTCTTATTGACGCATATTTAGTATGAGTTTTGTGGTCTTATTTCAGCAACTTTCATTTTAATTTTTTTCAATAACCACGCATACACATTATTCTCTTAAAAATACAAACATCTACATACATGTTCCTCACATATTATGGTAGCCCTGTTTGTGCTATATAGAGTGAATTTACACCTTTGCCATTAACATGTTTATAAATAACTGAAAAAAGCACAAATGTCAGGGCATGTCAAAACATCCCAAGGGCCCCAAAAACACATCAGACCCCAGAGGGTTAAACCGGGCCTCTTACTTGAGTTTGTTCAATGAGCAGTTTGGATCCTCCAGTTTGTTAGAGAGCAGCTTGATTTCTGAATATCCTGGGTGATTGTAGCTCAAATCCAGCTCTCTCAGGTGTGAGGGGTTTGAACTCAGAGCTGAAGACACATAACCACAGCCTTTCTCTGTCACCATACAGCCAGACAACCTACAGAAACACACAGTCAGATTATCTACAGACACGCATTAACATTATGACAGACAGCCTGAAAATATCTCATTTGTTCTTGTGGAAGAGGGGGCGTGGTTTGGAAGCCGCTGCAGGTAGAGAGTGAGTGTGGGGGACTTGAATGGTACGGGAAACACCTTTGGTTAATGAGAACTAACAGGTGTTTGCACTTTGCAGTGAGTCGAGAGATGGGTGAAAAGGAGTGGCGTGAGTGCAGAGATGCTGCTGCCTGGGGAGTGAGCTGTGCACATGAAAGCTGTGTTAAAGTGTTTTATATGTAGTAGTCCGAGTTACAGCTGAAGAGCCCTCATGCTATAATTTTGTTTGCTTAAGTGAAGTATCTGAATAAATTCTCCGACCCCTATCTCCTTCATTCCCACCACAACAATCCTTAGCTTTCCCACAGTTCTTAATACCTCAGTATGTGTAGCTGACAGTTTGGGCTCTTCAGTCCTTCAGAAATAATCTTCACTCCTGAATCCTGCAGGTCATTGTTACTCAGATCCAGCTCTCTCAGGTGTGAGGGGTTTGAACTCAGAGCTGAAGACACATAACCACAGCCTTTCTCTGTCACCATACAGTCAGACAACCTAAAGAACACACACAGTCAGATCATCTACTAAAACAATCATCAACATTAAGACAGACAGACTGCAAATAATCTCTCATATATTCTTTATACCTCAGTATCTTCAGCGGACAGTTTGGGCTCTTCAGTCCATCAGAGAGCAGCTTCACTGCTGAGTCCTTCAGGGCATTATAACTCAAGTCCAGCTCTGTCAGGACACAGTTTGAGGATTGAAGAGCTGATGTCACAATTTCACAATCCTGACCAGTGAGATCACAGTCAGCAAGACTAGAAGAGAGTAAAAACAGCACAATAAATTGGGGTTCAGGGTGTTTTTTATTTTTAAGGGGCAGCAGTGGCTCCTTAAAAACTAGAAATAATTAGATAAGTAAATAATTGGTCATACAAAAATAAAACAAAGTAAAATATTGTGAAATATGTGGTTAAATAGAATATAATCCACAATTTAAAAATAGCTTTTACATTTCAAAATACACTCGGTTCACATTCGCGTTTTCCAAAAATGGTTTGTCTACACTGCATCATCTGATATGCTTAAATCTTTTTACAGCACCAGCGTAAAACATAGTGCTGAACGATTAATTGAAAAGTAATCGAAACCGAAATTCAAAACCTCTAACTGACGAAATTTTCCCATCTCGGTTATTTAATTTTTTAAATCCTGTTAAAACTTTCCCCTTAAAAACATACTACCGCGTGTAAACATACTATTTACGTAACTCCGCCACACCCAGTCAGCGGCATTAAAGCAACATGGAGGAGAACTAAAACACAGAGTCACCTGAGCAACTGGAGCAGCTAGTACCAAAGAAAAACACAGTGTCCGTCGCTTGGACACATTTTGGCTTCAGTAAATGAAATCAAATGTAAACAATTAAATGGTAATACCACCAATCTGTTTCAACACTTGGAGCATAATCACAAACCCACAAAGACTGGAGAAATTATGCTGAAAATTCAGCTTTGATAACAGGAATAAATTACATTTTAAAATATATTAAAATATAAAACAGCAATTTTAAATTGTTATAATATTTAACAATATTATTATTTTTACTGCCTTGGTGAGCAGAAGAGACTTCTTTTAAAAACATTAAAAATCTTACTGATCCAAAACTTTTGACTGGTAGTGTATATCAGGATTGGATTCAGAATGATGATCAAAACACAGATCGTTTCCTCTTCATGGGTAATTCAGTAATTTTAGGCAGCTTTGATTTATATGTTGTTTAATGTTTGATGATCGTGTTGTTTTACATTTGCATAAGCAATCTTATATCACTTGTTTCTGCTTCTTCTTCACCTGTGTTTTGATTTGGAGATTCTGTACTAGAAGATGTGTAATAGCGCCCCCTAAAGTATAACAGTGAAAACACGGATACCCGCGTAAAATGTTTTCCACATTTTATGTTACAGCCTTGTACATAATAAGTATTCACAGCCTTTGCTCAATACTTTGTTGAAGGACTTTTGGCACCAATAAAAGCCTGCTACTTTATATATTTTTTGCTTATTATAAAGAAAAAAATTAACATGCAATTTAGCACAATGTATTCAAATTCTGAGTTCATCTGTATATATTATACATCATCAACATGATGTATACTGAAAGTGGTGTGACGTGTAGCCATGTATGGTGTCCCATACTCGGCATTTGTGCTCTGCAGCAGTGAGTATTGAACACACCCACACCTGGAGCAGTGGGCAGCCATTTTTGTTGCAGTGCCCGGGGAGCAATTGGGGTTTAGGTGCCTTGCTCAAGGGAACCTCAGTTGTGGGTAATGAGAGTGGAAGAAAGCACTGTTCATTCACTCCCCCACCTACATTTCCTGCCAGTACTGAGACTCAAACCCGCGACCTTCGGGTTACAAGTCCGACTCTGTAACCATTAGGCCACAACCCAATTTGATGTATTAAAATATGTCTTTGTTAAAATCTGTCTCACTTTATGCATTTTCATGTTAAGCATTTTAGAATATCCCACTGTTATTGATTGAAATATTGCAGTGGGTGTTGTATAGACCTTATGCGCCAGAGAAACGAGGGCACCGCCATCTTTAGAATATTGTCTTTGAACTTCCGTTTTTGCGGTCGCTCTGTATATTTCTATGGCATTGCTGTCCAGGAGTTATTCGCTTTTGAAGTGGATTTACTTAATGTAAAGTTAAAGAAAGTTATTATGAGGATTGTAATGTTTAAAGCAGATGTCTTAAAAAATGTCAGTAGACCGGGAAGATTTTAAAACAAACCGTTCATTCATAAATACGCAAAATCGCTGTGAAAATACGGACCGGAAGACAAAAGACAATGAGTGCAGTGCTGAAAAGGGGCGGAGCAACACAAGGTCTATAAGGATTGAATGAATCTCAAACCTCAGTATCTTCAGCTGACAGTTTGGGCTCTTCAGTCCACCAGAGAGCAGCTTCACCCCTGAGTCACGCAGGTTATTGCGACTCATGTCCAGCTCTATCAGATGTGAGTTTGGTGTCTGCAGGGCCAAAGCCACAGTTTCACAGCAGGTTTCGTCAAGCCCACATGAGGAGAGTCTGCAAAAAAAGAGATATTTGTCCATGGCATTTATTGTGTGTTTATCTTGTAAGTGATGGGTTATGTCATGTTCTCTGTGAACATTCAAGCTTTCTAAAAAAAAAAAATCAATGTCATGAATGCTGGAACTAATGTGGCAGTCAAGTGAAAATAACTTTCAAACATATGTCTATAAAATTACTGTTTTGTAATAACATTTTATTAAATATAAATTTTATACTCCAGAATCATTAAAAACATGATACTTGAAACATGATACATGAAAAACAGCTGTTAACAAGTTACTTACATGGCTTTTCTGAAGCATCTCACAGCGTGCAGGAGGCTCTTGTGGCCTCCTGGTTCAGTCCTGTACATCCTCAGGTTGAACTCATCCAGCACCTCTTCTGACATCAGCAGGACGTAAGCCATCAATGAGCACATGGAAGATGAGAGGTACTCTCCTGAAGATGATCTGAAGTATATTTGTATTTCTGTATATAATGAACTGTCATTGAGCTCCAGTAAGCAGTAGAACAGGTTGACTGAAGCTTCAGGTGAGATGTCCTTGTTTTGTAATCGTTTTTTAATGTGTTTGGTTATTTTTGTGATACTGTCTTTGCTGTCTTCAGTGTGTGTGAACAGGCCTCTGAGCAGTTTCTGATTGGATTCCAGTGAAATGCCCAGCAGAAACCGTAAAAACATGTCTAAATGTCGCTTCTGACTTTGCATGGCTTTCTTAACAGCCTTCTTTAGTAAATTATGTAAACCAAATTGTGTTCCTTCACAGAAAAACTGCAGCTTGTCCATGTTCTTGTTCAGGAAGCAGAGGAACACATGCACTGCAGCAAGGAACTCTTGAACACTCAGATGCACGAAGCAGAAGACCTTCTTCTCATTCTCATGAAAGATCTCAGTAAGCATTCCTGTGGACTCAAAGTCTTCACTCACATCAATACCACATGCTTTCAGATCTTCCTCATAGAACACTATGTTTTCCTTCTTCAGTTGTTCAAACGCTAGTTTAGCTAACTTCAAAATCATTTCTTTATTGGAATCTAAAAGCTTGGTGCGTTCTCTTTCTGTTTTTCTGTCATGCTTCTGGCTCTTCATGTACATCTGTATCAGTAGGAAGTGGATGTACATTTCAGTGAGTGTCGTGTTGATGTTCTCTGCATTGTTCCCAATAGGGATGTCCTGAAGAACTGTGTCTGTGATCCAACAGAACACGGGAATGTAACACATGATGTAAAGACTACGAAATTTCTTAATGTGTGAGATTATTCTGGAGGCCCGAGTCTCATCTTTGATTCTCTTTCTGAAATACTCCTCCTTCTGCTGGTCAGTGAATCCTCGCACCTCAGTGAACAACCCCACACACTCAGGAGGCATCTGATTGGCTGCTGCTGGTCGTGATGTCACCCAGACGTGAGCTGATGGAAGCAGAGTCCCGTTCACCAGACTTGTAAACAGTTCATCTACAGATGATTGCTCCTCAACACGCCTCACCATTCCACTGTCAAAATCCAAAGTCAGTCGACTCTCATCCAGTCCATCAAAGATGAACGCAAGCTTACAACTAAATATCTTACACATCTTTGCTGTTTCCAGGTCCTTCAGTTCTGGATTAAATCTCTGTAGAAACTCATGCAGACTGATCTCTGATCTCTCGTCTTTAATGAGGTTAATATTTCGGAATGGAAGCAGGAAAACACAGTCTATATCCTGATTGGCTTCTCCTTCTGCCCAGTTCAGAATGAACTTGTGCACTGAGACCGTTTTTCCAATGCCAGCGATGCCTTTGGTCAGCACAAGCTTTTTCTTATTTTTGTTCAGACTAAACACATCATTGCATTTGATCGGCCTGTCCTGTGATTTATGGGGTTTAAAGGCTTTATCAATCTGCCGAATCTCATGTTCTTGATTGACTTCTTTAAGATCCCCCTCCGTAACGAAGAGTTCTGTGAAAACATCCCTGAGATCTGCTTCATTTTCCTTTTTACACTCAAAAATGTTTTCTACTTTCTCCTTCATGTTCATTTTATGAGTTTTCAAGAATTTTTGCAGCCAGAAATCATCTGTTATGAAAAATATAAATAAACAGGAAAAGTTGTGAACAAAACAATGCTGGAAATTTAAACACAAAGGTTTTTTACATTAGAATGATTATCATTATAATCAACTGGAGCAAACATATGGTATTTAAATTCATGGTACTGTAAACAGTTCTGTTCTGTACTGAGATCAATATACATAAAACATACTAAAATAATTTCTGATTCCTCTGTAAGGATGTTTAAGGTTAATTCACCTTGTTTTCTTGTGTGTTTCTCAGCTGGCTCTAATGATGTTTGCACTGTGAAGAGAGAGAAAAGAATGAGACTTTATGTTCATCAAAGTATCCTGAAAAAGGCTCTGCACCGTGTTTCAACACTTCATTAAACAAAACTATTAACTAAATCTGCATATTAGAATCATTTCTGAAGGATCATGTGACACTGAAGACTGAGTAATGATGCTGCAAATTCGGCTGCAAAACTTTTCCTGTGATGGCAACATTTTTTAAAGATATTCAAATGGAAAGCTATTTCAAATTGTAATATTTCACAATATTTGTACTATTTTTGATCAAATTAATGCAGCCTTAGTGATCAAAAGAAATTTCTTTAAAAAAATCTGAATGTACATTTCTATGAATCTATGCTGCCTCTCATTCTTTCCTTTATTACCTTCAGTGTAGTTGTTCTGTAACTCTTCTGCCAGCCGGTTCTGGTTCATCTTCACAGCTTCTTCTGCTCCAAAACGCTCCATCATTATATCCACTATATCAGTGACATCAGAATCCTCCAGTTTACCAGCTCCAATGGGTCCATCTTCTTTTAAGTAACTCTTAGATCTCTTCAGATCATCTTTTTTCAGGTCATCTAGAGTATCATGACGCCGTTTTTTTCCAGATGCCATCGTCCTTCATGGACTAGTGGAAAAAAAGAATAAGTCTTCAAATAGTTGCACATTTATAGCAGAGATCTATGCAGTATGTGTAAATAAACGTACATTATGAGATGACACTGTGATCAGATCAACTATTATGAAACATTTTTAAACTTCTAGGGCCCTATTTTAACAATCTAAGCGCATGGTCTAAAGCTCATGGCGCAAGTGCACTTAGGGCATGTCCACTTTTGCTAGTTTAATGAAGGGAAAAATGGTCGGCGCTCCCGGCGCATGGTCTAAAAGGGTTGTCCCTATTCTCTTAATGAGTAATGGGTGTGTTTTGTCTCTATTCTCTTAATAAATAATGGGTGTGTTTTGGGCATAACATGCAATAAACCAATCTCCCATCTCCCAATCCCTTTAAAAGCTAGCTGCGCTCACGCCATGGTGGATTCGCTATATACATGGCGGAATTAGCAAGCGGAAAAACTGAACGCTTCTCCAGAGAGCAAATGGATCAGCTCGTGCGCGAGGTTAAAGTGAGCAAGCAGACCATCTACGGGGCAAGCCGGATTCCACCATATATTTATGTACACAATAATAATCTTTTACATTGTAATCCTTTTATTTTTAATATTTGGCATGTTTGTGTGCTGCTGCGCGTCCCAGTGTGTGTAATAAGCAGAGTGTGTGTGTAATAAGCAGAGTGTGCATGTGTTGTGGACCCGCCTCATATTACTAATGCGCCCTTTAAATAACAAAAAATATATATATATTGCTCCATTGATTTAGTCAAGGTTTCAGTTAGTCAATGGCACAGTCTATTTCAGTTCCTCAAAATAGCAACGCGCCATCAATGCGCCCGAACACACCTGGATTTCAGACCAGCAGCCCATTGCATTTGCAATTTAAACAATGGGGCGCAGGACGTGAAAATTAAAACTGTGTCAGGCTGCGTCTCATGTGACCTTGTTATTTGTACACGCTGTGACTATACAAATCACAACATGTAAATAGGAAAATGTTGGCGTTATTTTGTCACTTATTGGGAGCAGTATGCTAGCTGGAGCCGTTTATCTCCAGTCTTTGTGCTAAGCTAGGCTAGCGGTGGGTGCGTCAGACAGAGTCACGGCACGCACGGAGATGAAAAGGGTATGTATGGACTTATCTAACTCTGGGGGAAACGGTGAATGAGCTAAAGTCCCAAAAAGTCGGCGTGTTCCTTTAAATGAGGATTAATTAGATAGGAGACACGATATAGGTGGGGTTACATTAACTAGTTCTCTCATAAAGCATGGATAGAATAAATATAAATGCCAGAGACAGTATACAAGACATAAAATTATCACACACATTATCCTGGGATGATTGTTAATTTATAGATCAGTTCATCTATAAATTAATGCAGGAAAGTCTGTTTCAAGGGATGTAGGTCTTTCCTATGGCCTCTGCTTTTTCCACGTGACCACATTTTTCAGAGCAATAAAAAACATCTAATCTGATCCACATTAGCGTTTCAGAGCGCCCCAGAGGACGCGGGTTTCGTGACATCATCGCGTACAAAAGTCCGATTTCATTGGCTAGGTGCCAACCAATAAGACAACAACTCCTTTGCGCCGTCCCCTCCCCTAAATTTTAGCGCACCAGTAAATATTTATTGTACAATTTCTCAAATTCACACCTACATGCTATCTTGCATGTTTTGCAACTCTTTTACCTTCATAGAACTTGGACTCAAATATAAAGAAATGCGGTCAGTGAGTGGTTAGGAGTTCAGTAAATTTGGTAATATATTCACAGATTCGAACTTCCCGGATCAATAACTCGTGAGCTAAACGTTTTTAAAACACAAATGACACCTATTTACAATCATAGTAACGCAGACAACGAGCTACAACCAAATTTTCCTCAAAACAAAAGTAAAAGTGAGTATGTCTGCTCAGACCCTGACGCTTTGTTTCAGTCAAATTCAATAAAGGTCTATTAGTTGTGCGGCATGAATCTTCTGTGATTACTGGAAACATGACACTTAAAAATTAGTCAGTAACATAAAATATTTACTAACTTACCTTGAATAATGACAATATTTGTAGATGTTTCTTTGTCCTCCTCTGAAAGCACTGATCTTCTCTTCACTTCCGTGTTCTCACAAAGTCTGTGGGTGTTTCTTTCAGGAGTCAAACAACATGATAAAATTGAGAGAAAAACATCCATTCAAGCAAGCAAACAAACATATATTTGTTTATGTATCTTCGTGGAGTTTTTCCATTGATTTCTTTTGTTTTTATACTGAGCTAATATTTCCTATCCTCTACGTCTTCTAATGGTTATGCAAATTTTTTTTGGTTTCATTTTCACTGTGTTCTCTTCCTGTTTTGAAGATCACTGTTCTTCACAAAAAAAACTTGAGTAGCTTAAATAAGAATCAACGTATAATTTATACAGTGAAGTCTATGAAGTGTTTTATTTTTTACATTTGTTTATTTAATTTCTTATTTGAATGGTGCTGTTGTATACATCTGTGTCTGAAAAATAAAGCACTGTTTATTTAATTTGTATATTATTTTGTGTATTTGTAAAGTGCATATTTGTTCTTATTTTTAATAACAAAGATAAAATAATGAAATAAAGATTTTTATCTTCTTCCACTATGGCCTACAAGGTCTGTCTTTTTTTTCTGTTATATTTTGCATATTATATTATACTTCTCTTTTTAAAATCGGAAAATTTGTTTGGCTGTACTGCTTTGCCACTTGCAAAATAGTAAAAAACAACATCGTAATCAAAAAATCGTGATAAAATCATGAATTGTGATTTTACTGAAAAAAATTGTGATATGATATTTTTGCCATATCGCACAACCATAAAAGAGGCTATGGGCCCTATTTTAACGATCTGAAAAGCAAGTGTCAAACGCAAAGCGCAAGCAACTTTGTGGGTGGATCTCGGGCGCTGTTGCTATTTTCCCGGCGGGATAAATGCCTCTTGCGCCCGGTACAAATCTAAAAGGGGTTGGTCTGAAGTAGCTTCATTATTCATAGGTGTGGTTTGGGCGTAACCAATAACCAATCAGAGCGACATCTCACATTCCCTTTAAGAGCAGGCGCGCTTGTTCTAAAGCGGATTCCTATTATAACGGCGGATTTGCCAGGCGCGCGCCAGGAGCGGTTCACAGCCGAGGAGACCGACGTTCTCGTCAGTGACATTGGGGATGGAGAAACCCACCCAAATTAACTTCGGTTAAACAGGCGTATGATAATTTGGGTAAATGTGTAAGCTAGATGTATGCTTTTATAATAAATTGTCTGTCTATCTATCTATCTATCTATCTATCTATCTATCGTAATAATGTATGATTTGCAAAAATGAAAACTGCTGCTTCTGTGTAGATGAGAGAATCAAAATGCGCGTTGTGCACACGCTACATTGATTATGGCCAAGCATGCGCCCTTAAAATAGCATATGAATAACATGCGCAACGCGCCACTGACTTTAAACTATTTTTTCCTGGTTAGTGGCGCAATTGTTTTCTAAACCTGCAAAATAGCATGAAGGAACGTTTGCGCCGGAACACGCCTCCTCTTTGCGCTCAACCGCCCCCGGGAGCGCAAGTGTATTTCCTAACTTACCGACGTGCGTCTGAGGAGGGAAAAGTCCGCTTTGCGCGGGTGCAAAATAGGAATGATACATGCGTCGGTGTACAAAGTCAATTGCGCTGGGTGCAAGATAGGGCCCTATAACAGAATAGCGCTACAAAGCTGTGTAAAAGTTAAAAAAAATTAAAATAAAATAAAAACTACGACAAAATGCGTTGAAGTGGGGATTCCACTGAAATTAAGGATTCCTGTCCCTTATACGACAACCTGGATACAATTTTGGGTGCAATAACTTGTGCTGATCTGACAGATGTTGTCGAAGGTGGAAGTGTGGACATGCGCAATGCACGTTCTTTTCTTTCAGCCAAAGGTCACTTTCGGCTGGTTCCCTTTCTGGTTCACTTTAAGTCCACACTGTTATTTTGAAGTGCATTCAACTTCGTCAAGTGGACGAGGGAAGTTTACTTCCTTGTTTACAAGTTTACATATTTGTTAGTGTATCTTCAATGATTCTTTCCATTGACTTAATTTGTTTTTATACTAAGCTAACTTATTTTCCTTCCATAATTTCAAACGGAAACACTCAATTTATGTTTCTTGTGTGGAAAAAAGAACAGATGCTAGTGTGCAGAACCGCTTCTTTCTGATTGCTATTTCAGACAAACAGCGATTTACAATGGATAAAGTAAAATTGCACTATTCTCAAGAGCTGCTGACAGTAAAGCTGTGTCAGACTGATTTCCTTGAGATAACACAGGAACGTCTACTGTTCAAAAACAACACCTGAACTACGTATAAAATTAAGAAATTATTTGATCTGACTTTTCATGAGATTCACTCACATTATAAATGTCAAATAATAAAGATTTGAACGTAAATTCTTGCACTTTGTTTGCCCAAGCCTAGTGGTGATGAAAAAGAGAAAACTCTGTCCTGTTACTGTCCATAGACACAATAAAGACAGTAAATACACAAATACAGCTGTCAGTCAGCGGCTTTCAATAATCAAAAGTAGTTTTTTCAAAGTTTTTTCAATTGCTTACACACTAATATTAAAACTTTCCCACAATTAGCAAAACCACTCACGGAGCAAAACACCGACCTAGATTTGCACGATTGTAAGCACATTGTCAGCTTCACACGTTTTGCAAAACATTACACACAGTGATTTGCAAAACACTAAACACACTTGTATGCATTTGACACAGAAATTTATCATGATGTCATTTCTTTGCAATTTCAAAGCAAAGGCTTTCAAATGAACACACCCATGAACCAATTGGTTAAACACAGCCACCAGGAGTGCACACACACTGGTGCTTAATTGTAGACACACCAATCAGGTTTACACACTTTAAAAAGGCAACAGGTAAGTTCACCTGTCTTCAACAAAAATGGACGGTCTCAGAGGAAGACGGAGAGTGCGGATGAGAGGGGGAATCCGGAGGGATCAGGGTGGAGGAAGAGGAAGAGGGAGAGGGAGAGGGAGAGGGAGAGGAAGAGGGAGAGGCAGAGGGAGAGGGAGAGGAAGAGGGAGAGGGAGAGGAAGAGGAAGAGGAAGAGGAAGAGGAAGAGGAAGAGGAAGAGGAAGAGGGAGAGGGAGAGGAAGACAACCAAATCCGTGTAACGAAATTAATTTCGTTTTTTGAAACAATTGTGGACCATGTTATAAACCATGGACAAATACTAAGGGAGGTGAATTCGTCACTCCAAAAGATTCTTCCCACGTTGCCTTGCAAATGAAAATATAGCTTGTGATGTTGACGAGGCCCTGTGGCCAGATCCAGCTAGACGGAGAGATGTTTAGGTTTTTTTTTTTTTTTTTCAGTACTGAACTGGATTTGTATTTTTATGTAACAGTATTACTGTAAGCTTACAGTACAAGGGTATGTTCGGTAATACTGTATGAAAACTGGAAAATGTTTTGTTATGAATGTTTTGTTGAAATGTTCAGTATTGACTGACTTGAGTGCATGAAAATAAATAAATATTTTCATTAGTCTGCACAATTGGTGTCATGTGGTGTTGGTGAATATATTTTTACACTCTCTGTGTAAATGCTAAAAGTGTTTTAGGTTGAGCACAGGAGTGTTTAACTGATTCAAACAGAGTCAGACCATATGATGGTTGTGTTTATGTTATGACAACAAAATAAGGTTATATAATACATTGTATAGTTTCGACGAAAGTGTTCCATTTTGCAAATGATCTGAGGTGTTGTGCTACTTTGGTGTAGTGTTGTGCTAATTGTGTGAAGGGGTTTGAAAAACCGGGCCCTGTTTTCAAAATTGTGCTTAAGCAATTGAAAAAAACTGTAATACATTAACTAACATTAACTAATGAGACCTTATTGTAAAGTGTTACCTATTGTTCTTTATAGCTCTTTTGCACTTTAATCATGGAACATTTTACTTTATACATTGTTTTTGTGTAGTTTTATTGCATTTAAATGTTCATTTAAAAACACTTTTTTGTAACTTAATTTAATATCATGATAGTGGTAAAAGCTTCAGCAATTATCGTGATATGAATATTTGAACTCTAAAACTCTAAACACATTCTCATTCTCAAAACACATTCTGCACTGTAATGCACATGTCATCCATACTGGTAAACACAAGAGGCAACAATCAAATACAAATAGAGAACACATGTCATTGATTGAACACAACCACTCAAAACTGATTTAACCTGTTTCAAATGATGCCCAAAGACAATAAGAAGCACACTGATCACATGTTTACTCCTTTGATTTGTATCCATTTTAGTATTGTATACTGTAGTACAGTGCATTGTAGGCTGTATACTGTACAATGAACAAATTGTATGGCCCTGAACATTGTGCTTTCCATTTGTTAACAGCACTGACTGCTCAATAGATTTTGACTGGTTGCAGGTTCATATCAACAAAGAACAATAACTAGAATGCATTTCCGGAGGAACTGCGAAGTGTGCTTGCTCGGGTGCGGTTCACTAACGTTAGCAGGAAGTGGATAAGGGTGCGTTGAAGTTTGCTTGATCTGAGAATTTCAACAATAGTACTTTTTTCAAGATTGTGCAAAAAGGTGAAAAGTTATGTGCATTAAGAGACATGTCTGCAATATAGACTAGTGCCAATGGCATTGTTTATGTGGCTTGGTTGTTGGTTTTGAAATAATTGGTTATGAATATACAGCAGAGAGTGGGAGTGTTTTGGGTGATGAAATAGTATTGAAAAGAAGTTGACAGTCTTCATTTACTGTATCCAATAAGCCAATACAAAACTCACCCAGCTGTTCTGTGGTTGAGTGTTCCCTTTGATTAGGAACAAATTTACTATCTCAAATTAACCCTCTGGGGTCTGAGTGGTTTTTGGGGTCCTTGAGATGTTCTGACATGCCCTGACATTTGTGTTTTTTTCAGTTGCTTATAAACATATTAATGGCAAAGGTATAATTACACTCTATTTAGCACAAACAGGGCTACCATAATATGTGAGCAACATGCATGTACATGTTTGTATTTTTGAGAGAATAATGTTTATGCATGGTTATTGAAAAAACTAAAAACTAAAGTTTCTGAAATAAGGCCACAAAACACATACTAAATATGTGACAATAAGACTTTTGACTAATTGATGTCATTGCCTAGAGTTTTTTCTCTTTAAAATGATGTGAAAATCATCCTGCCCTTATCATTCACATAACACAATACATTGATTTAAATCTTATAAAACACTTTTTGTTTGTAAAGACAATATGCGCAAGGGGCGTCAACCATTCAACAGCATCATGCATATGTAGTGGTTCACACCTGAGGAGACAATGGGGCCCGCATACTTAATGAGCCATTCATTCAGGTGTGTCACCTATAGCCACAAGAAAGAATGCAAGAGCAATATATATATATATATATATGGGTCAGTGACGTGCCACACTGATATGCACTTCCAGGAGCAATAAATATTATATATTTATATAAAATAGGTTTAAAATTATATATATGCTTTAATCTCACATCATTTGTCCCCCTCACTGTTCATAATTGTGTGAAAAATTCAAAAATAGGTAACTTTTAGACTATTAATGTGGTCAAATGTCATACAGTCAAACGGAATTCACTTAAAGTTATTTAAGACAATTGCATTTAAAAAGATTAAAAATGTTTAAAAATGATAACATTTTTCATTTGGCATATTTTTTCAAGTCTTAAGATAAGCATATAAAAGTATCAGTAAGATAGACCTTTAAGAAATGTCATTAGTATCTAAAACAAATTGTTCCGCAAAGACACATTTTCCCTATGTCATACGGTAAAACAAAGTTTGGAAGCCATTTTGGAACTGAATATTAATGACTTAACCCTCTGAGGTCGAGAAACGCGCCGACGCGTTTTGCTGGATTTTTTTCACATAGCAGCAACATAAACTTAAATTACTCCGTCATTTATGGTTATACAGAAAAAAGAAATATAAAAAAATAATCTGTGATATTTCTACTTTTGTATGTGTCCACTTACAATCAAATCAAAACATTGTGCTTTTGTAAAATAAAGAAAATAAACAGGGTGTGCGTTCTGCCTCTCCGTCGCGGTGAACTTTTTTTTCTTGAGCACGTCTATAAACTGAAACAAAACTCAGCGAATCCTTCTCACACATTTATGAGCCATACACCTTTATACACATTTAAGTGTGTACTTTTAAATGATCGGATTCAAACTGAAAACAAATATTCTCTGTTTAAGTAATTTGTATAAAACCAACAGGATGTCCAGTATCTCAAACGCTTGCTAATTAATTTTTAATTCGACACGCCCACTCGCGCAAAAGAGATTCACATGCAAATCTCCACATGGAACGCGAACGCCCTCGTTACCTCAAACACAAAACACCAAAACACTTCACAAGCCTCTGCTTTTCGTCGAGTTTGGAAGACACGCTGTGAGCTTACATGGATTTACCTCAGAAGAAGAAGAACGCGATTTGAAGACAAGAAAGATGTAAGGTAAGAAATTCTTACTTATTAGTTTATGGTATTGTTGCATAAACTTCACATTGCAGTTGAACTGTTGCTAGATATATGGTGAATATTATACTATTTAGACCCGTGTTTACTGTTAAATACTGTTTGTGGATATCTGCTCAAACATAGATACAGTGAGGAAAATAAGTATTTGAACACCCTGCTATTTTGCAAGTTCTCCCACTTAGAAATCATGGAGGGGTCTGAAATTGTCATCGTAGGTGCATGTCCACTGTGAGAGACATAATCTAAAAAAAAAATCCAGAAATCACAACGTATGATTTTTTAACTATTTATTTGTATGATACAGCTGCAAATAAGTATTTGAACACCTGAGAAAATCAATGTTAATATTTGGTACAGTAGCCTTTGTTTGCAATTACAGAGGTCAAACGTTTCCTGTAGTTTTTCACCAGGTTTGCACACACTGCAGGAGGGATTTTGGCCCACTCCTCCACACAGATCTTCTCTAGATCAGTCAGGTTTCTGGGCTGTCGTTGAGAAACACGGAGTTTGAGCTCCCTCCAAAGATTCTCTATTGGGTTTAGGTCTGGAGACTGGCTAGGCCACGCCAGAACCTTGATATGCTTCTTACAGAGCCACTCCTTGGTTATCCTGGCTGTGTGCCTCGGGTCATTGTCATGTTGGAAGACCCAGCCTCGACCCATCTTCAATGCTCTAACTGAGGGAAGGAGGTTGTTCCCCAAAATCTCGCAATACATGGCCCCGGTCATCCTCTCCTTAATACAGTGCAGTCGCCCTTAATACAACCTTCCGTGCCATGCATGATTTCAAACCATGACGTCTTAGTGTATTACCAACAGTAACCTTGGAAACGGTGGTCCCAGCTCTTTTCAGGTCATTGACCAGCTCCTCCCGTGTAGTTCTGGGCTGATTTCTCACCTTTCTTAGGATCATTGAGACCCCACGAGGTGAGATCTTGCATGGAGCCCCAGTCCGAGGGAGATTGACAGTCATGTTTAGCTTCTTCCATTTTCTAATGATTGCTCCAACAGTGGACCTTTTTTCACCAAGCTGCTTGGCAATTTCCCCGTAGCCCTTTCCAGCCTTGTGGAGGTGTACAATTTTGTCTCTAGTGTCTTTGGACAGCTCTTTGGTCTTGGCCATGTTAGTAGTTGGATTCTTACTGATTGTATGGGGTGGACAGGTGTCTTTATGCAGCTAACGACCTCAAACAGGTGCATCTAATTTAGGATAATAAATGGAGTGGAGGTGGACATTTTAAAGGCAGACTAACAGGTCTTTGAGGGTCAGAATTCTAGCTGATAGACAGGTGTTCAAATACTTATTTGCAGCTGTATCATACAAATAAATAGTTAAAAAATCATATATTGTGATTTCTGGATTTTTTTTTTTAGATTAAGTCTCTCACAGTGGACATGCACCTACGATGACAATTTCAGACCCCTCCATGATTTCCAAGTGGGAGAACTTGCAAAATAGCAGGGTGTTCAAATACTTATTTTCCTCACTGTATGTATAACCATAATGTTTAATATTTTGGAGCGCGATCCCGTTTGAATGTATCATATTTTGGAGCGCGCTGTGGTATCACATTTTGGAGCGCGCTGTGCGTTTGAATGTACAGTATCATATTTTGGAGCGCGATTGCGTTTGAAAGGAAAAATGCACCAAACATTAGGCTTTATGTTTTTACTATTATCTCATTTCATATCATCATAACGAATGGAAACATTTGAAGTAACATATGATAATCAATATATTTTTCTCTAGCGTAGTTGTTCTTGAAATCTTTTGGAAGATTTAATTTATTGTTATTATTATTTTATGCAGCACTGCGTAGCCTATGCCTACAAAGCACAACAAAAATGGTGTTCATTATATATTGTTGGAAACGTGTGTGTGTGTGTATTCTGTGAATTTTAAAAAGAAATTTTAACCAGAAAAATCTAAAATCTATTCCCAAAATCGTGCAGCCCTATAGTTTCTCTTGATATCAGTATGTTCACAGTTTTTTTCTTTTTTTTTTCTTTCAGGGACCAGATGCAACTGAGTCCTGCTGACTTCAACATTCACATGAGTCTCTGTACATGAACATGGTAAAGTGAAAATCAAACACCTTGGAAATTAAAGGTATGTACAATGTTTTTAGGAATGGCACAAAGGTCTCTGTCTTTGGATCATTGTTTTCAATGTGCTCTTTTGTCATTTGTATTTTTGGATTGTGTTGTGTTGTAAATAAATCCAAACAATCTAAAAGCCATTCTTTTTTAAATCTCCTCATTCTTTGTGCAAGGTTGCTCTGAATGACAGGGCCTGATCGCTCCTAATAGGGCAGTTAGGGGAGTGTCTTTGTCTTTCTCAGGTGTAAAAAGCTTACATATTCATGAGATGATCACGCCTCTTCGCATATGGCTTTGTCACACAAAACACGTCTTAGAAATTTTAAATCAATATATTGTCTTATCTGAATGAGCAGTCAGGGTGATTTTCACATAGTTTTGGAGCAAATATTCTAGGCTATGTCATACATTTTTCAAAAGTCTTGTGAAGAAATAATCAGTATGGGTTTCATGGCCTTATTTCAGTGAGAATTTTTTTTTGTATTTTCACAAACCACGCATAAATGTCATTATCTCAAAACTACAAACTTTTACATACATGCTGCTGATATATTATTGTAGCAGAGTTTGTGCTGAATACAGTGTAATTAGACTTTAGCCATGAAAATGTCACTAGTAACAGAAAAAAACACAAATGTCAGAGCATGTCAGACCACCTCCAGGGCCCAGAAAACAGCTCAGACCTCAGAGGGTTAAGTCATGTGACATGTGATGACATCACTCAGAGGACCCCTGAAGACCAGCCAAGTTGAAGGTAAGTTTAAGATTTTGCTCCTAAATTTCAGGTAATTTCACCTTTTCCAAGTGTGTTACCATGTGTCACAGATTTGGGTGTCATATGGTCAAACGTCAAAAAAGGGTTTAATACATTTAAAATTTGAAAAAATATTGATTTACAGGTGAAATATAAAATTTAAAAGTCAAGGTCAAGGGTAAAGGTGGAAGGAGGTGGCCAAGCAACTGCCTGTTATAAATGACAAAGCATGAAACTGTCATAAGGGCAAACAAAAAATGTCATACGGACAAACGATTTTACCTTATGACATGTTGTTATACCATATGACACAGAGCATTTAACTGAATTATTTAGTTATTTCTTAATTGTTTTATCACATATATAGTTTGTACAACTACTATGAATTAATATTAACATATATAATACATTTCTGCCTATTTCAAGCATTTTTTCACATTATTACAGATGCCTCTTTCTAGTAAGGAGAGGGGTGCACGTTTCCGTGCAAAGCTAAGGGCAGATCCTGCAGCTAGAGAGGAGAACCTAGCCAAGAGGAGGGAAAGGTATAACTGAGAGTATATGATGTCTGAGCTCTGAAACCTTGGAGAGAGACCGATTGGTACCGGTCAGGTGTAAGCCTTAAATCAGGTCCCGAAACCTCTACAAGTTGACGGAGCGCCTCCTGGTCTGGGCTCAGCACAATCTGCGCTCGCTGAGAGCAGCGCACGTGCCAGGCCACCTGAATGTGGGACCAGACAGACTGTCCAGGAACAATGTTCCGGCAGGAGAATGGTCTCTACACCCACAGACAGTCCAACTGCTGTGGAAGACATTCGGCAGAGCGAAGGTAGACCTGTTTGCGTCTCAGGAAAACGCTCACTGTCCGGAGTTTTTCTCCAAGAGCAGGGATGCGCTGGCCCACGTCTGGCCCCGCTGCCCGCTCTATGCTTTCCCCCCCCCGTCATGCTCCTACCTCAGGTATTAGAGCGAATCAGGGCAAACGGATGCTCAGTGCTACTTGTGGCTCCGTTCTGGACGAACCAAACTTGGTTCCCGGTTCTGATGCAGCTGACGAGCACTGCCCCATGGCCGATACCGGTGAGGAGGGACCTCCTCTCTCAAGCCAGGGGCTCAATCTGGCATCCTCGCCCGGAGCTTTGGTCCCTACATGCGTGGGCCATCAACGGGTACCCGCTAACCTCCCGGTGGGAATGTTAAACACGATCACGCAGGCTATTCCTCGAAATGGTCTGTGTTCTCTAGCTGGTGCACAGCTCGTGGCTTTTCACCCTCAGACTGTGGGGTGACGGAGGTTCTCTCCTTCCTGCAAGAGCTACTGGATAAGGGCAGAACCCCATCCACGCTCAAGGTTTACGTGGCGGCCATAGCAGCGTTCACTAACCGACGCTTGGCCAGTCACTTGGAAGGAGCGATCTGGTCATTCGCTTCCTTAGAGGAGCTAAGAGGCTGAATCCTCCCAGACCTCCCTCAGTTCCCATGTGGGACCTTTCTACGGTTTTGGAAGCCATGAAAGGTGCCCCATTCGAGCCAATCCAATCAATAGATATCAAACACTTGTCTTTCAAGACAGTGTTTCTTCTGGCTCTCGCTTCAGTAAAGCGTATAGGGGACTTGCAAGCGCTCTCAGTGAGTGCGACGTGAATGGAATTTGGGCCAAATGACTCGAAAGTCATACTCAAACCAAGGCACGGGTACGTTCCTAAATCCCTCAACACACCATTTAGGGCTCAGGTGATTTCCCTGTCGGCCCTGTCGGTCTCTAATGAGGAGAAGGACGCAAGCTTTCTTTGCCCGGTCAGGGCATTAAGGGCTTATTTGTCTCGCTCGACTGTCTTCAGACAGACGGAGCAGCTCTTTGTTTCGTTCAACGGACGTTCTAAGGGACTAGCTGTGTCGAAACAGAGTCTATCCAGGTGGATAGTTGATGCTATAGCGCTGGCTTACACTTCTAAGGGCCTGCAGTGCCCGTTAGGTGTCAGAGCGCACTCCACAAGAGGCATGGCCTCGTCGTGGGCTTGGTCTAGTGAGATTGCCTTGCAAGATATCTTTATGGAGGCAGGCTGGGCCTCCCCTTCTACATTTATAAGGTTTTATAACCTAGAGGTTCCCGCCTTGTAGGCTAAGCTGCTTTCGGTCTAAAAATCAGTACTGTCTGCCCGAGGCTCAGAATACTGAAACTGCTCGAGCGCCGCTCGCTGATCGATTAAATAACTCTATGGGCACTCTGTAAGACCCATAATATTCATCAGACCAGGCCGAGTTTTTCGCCCTGACTGTGTGGAACACTATTGATATAATTTGCTCCTTATAGGACGCTACTTTTTACAGGAATGATGCTGTTCCAGCCCTTCTTCCTGGACTCTCTGCGAGTCCCTGGTGAACATGCACTATATGAGCCCCGGGCACTTGCCCTTGGGACTTTGGTGTTGGATCTCAGCACGCACGGTGTTTTACACTGTGTTCCCCTAGCGTAAGATATTACGCAGTACGAGAGACCTCTCGTAAGAGAACGTACTCGGTTACTAACGTAACCTCGGTTCTCTCTAGAAGAGGGAACGAGTACTGCGTATCTTTGCCGTGCATGCATCACGCTCTGGTTCGCTTCGGCGATGAAAAACCAGATTCTACAGCCTGTCGAGCCATATTTATAGGCCCAAGCCACGCCCGTTTCGGCGGGACGTGACGCAGTGGGCGCAAAGCGCCCTCATTGGATCTGATGTCACGAGGGGCCTCTCTCGATAGGCTGCTGCAGTTGCCAGGGCTGTCTCGCCTATGTCTGCATCCTGCCGCAACGCGTTTTACATTAATTCAAAATTAAGGATAATTTTTGGCTTCAATATCTCGCGGAAAAGAGGTTTTCCCACATTCTCACAATGTTACTGTTATTTGTTATACGTTTTTCGTGAAAAAGTGATGAATCTTTTGATATGAGCTATTACTGTAAATTATATGAGATTAGGTTGTTCATAACCTTTTGATAGCAGATATGAATGTTACTGTTCTTTTTTAACTGAATGTTAAAAACTGAATTTTTCACAAGTTATCTCACTGTTGTAAATCTGACTGATATTGTCATGTATTACATATAGCACGTCCTATGTGTTCCTTGTACTGAAAGAGAGTTGAGTTGACTAAAAGAAATGTTCAAGTGTTGGGAAATATATTCTACTGTTAATAAAAGGTTCACTTGAGATGCCTTGTGTTTCTTTGAAATCATTCTGAATTGGCCTACATCAATTTATTACATTAAAAATGCAATGAAACATTGAAATTGTACTATGTCATACGGTAAAACAAAATATGTCATATGGTAAAACATTGAATTTTAAAAGAAATAAAAATAAATACTTTGTTTGTTTACATGGTTCATGAAAATAATGGAGGAGAGCTAGTATGATATATATATGTATATAACTTCAAGGCATTTTTGACTAATTTCTAGCAAAAAAATAGAACAAATGTCCATAGATGACATGCTGTAGTCGTTAAAAAACAAAATATCTAGTATTTGTGGTGTAGGTGTTTATATTTTGCAACTTGTTATAGAATACTTACAGATCAACTATTACATTCTTGGTTGTATTTAACTGTGTCATGAATATCAAATTTAATTTATTTCTAAAAATCACTTCGTTTTACAGAATGACATTTTCAAGGACTGTATACAAAGCACAACATAAGGTGCTTGAACTGGAGATCATCATTAACCAGACCGTAGCCTACTCGCCTCACATGTCTAAAAAATGTGAAATATATTTACAGAAAGCTGGTTCTAAACAAAACCATCCAAAACAAAAAACTTTGTAGCCTAATAAATGTGCATTTCTCCGGTGCGTTCACTAGCCTACTGCGAAGATCGCGAGTCAATAGCCTATCGTCAACTTCATCTTTGCCAGAAGTTAAATTTAAATTGCGTGTGTGAATGAATGATGATGTTTTAGCAAACTGTATTGCTATACTGAGATGAGTAAAAATCGACTGAAATATGTTGAAATAAAATGTAGGCTATTTGTATAAGCAACGTATTAAACTGCAAATTAACAATATGCCCTAATATTTCATGAAAACAACGTTACAGTCAGGCGAAATATGAAAGACAACATCTTGTTGACTAGATTTGGGTACAGTTTTTACTGTAGAATATACTGCCACGTCAAATAAGCTTTTGTTTAGCAATTTCTATATCTATTTTTGTCAAAAATAAAGTCATCAACTAAGATGTTAGCTGTTCCAATGTTGACTATATTCAAACTAATGAATACATAGATAAAATGTAGGCCTATAATCATTTTTTTTTTACAAAGAAAGAGTACACTTGAAATATTGTTGAAATTGTAATTATTGTTGTAATTGTAACCTTTTTAATAAAATAGCAAAACATATTTACAAGATAGATGTAAGCAAAATCTTAAATGGTCAATATAAGTCTTCTTCTAAATATATCTTTTGTCCTTGCATTGTGGCTCAGTCAGTTTCACACCTGAGTGAATGGCTCATCATTATGCAGAGTGGGTGGGACATTGTATTCTCAGGTGTAAACCACTCCTCGTTCACGCCCCCCTCGCATATTGGCTTTCCAAGCAAAACCTGTTTTACATCAATTTAAATCAATGTATGGTTTTATGTGAACGATAAAGCAAGACTATTTTCACATAATTTTGAAGAAAAAACTCTAGGCGAGGACATCCATTAGTCAAAAGTCTTATTGACACATATTTACTATGTGTTTTGTGGCCTTATTTCAGAAATTTTAGTTTTTAGTTTTTTCAATAACCATGCATAAACATTATTCTCTCAAAAATGAAAACATGTACATACACGTGGCTCACTTATTATGGTAGCCCTGTTTGTGCTATATAGAGTGAATTTACACCTTTGCCATTAATATGTTTATATGCAACTGAAAAAAGCACAAATGTCAGGGCATGTCAGAACATCTCAAGGGCCCCAAAAACAGCCCAGACCCCAGAGGGTTAAAGCGAGCCGAAGCGAGCCGTACCGTACCGTACCATGCAGTGGAAATGCGTCATAAGTGAGCCGTACTGAACCGAGCCGTACCGCACCATGCGGTGGAAAAGCGCCAAAGCGTGCCGTACCGAACCGAACCGTACCGTACCATGCAGTGGAAAAGCGCCAATTGAGTACTTCTACAGGGTTCATGATTTGATTGCTGCTACAGACTGCCTTTGATGGGAAATATATATGTTTGATGACTGTCATCTACAATTATTGGGTTTCATTTACCATCAAACCTCTACATCATTTGACTCCTTAAAGACAATCAAGACTTGCATCTTACTTCAACCCATATACAGAACTCTATATATATCTTTATGTGCAGTGTGTTTTTGCAATTATCATTGAATGTTGTTTCTTTGCTCTTCTATTTTGGTGTTTATATAAAGTTCACAAAAGGTGCTTACATTGCTGTTTTTATTTACTCATTGGTTTAAAACATATGTTGATGTTTATGACCCTCCCATACAAACAGATTATTAATTAGCATTTACTCAGAGTAGTACGTGTTGGTTATAGTATGGAGGATCTCAACAGGGTTCGGTTAAGAGGAACTCTACTGGAGCAAAATTGCGCACGTATCCAGTCCATAGGAGGGGAATGGTGCAGCAAGCCGACACTTTGAACTGTGCTTACGGTGAAGCTGGCTTCATGTGAAGGGAGCCCACGGGAAGCAGCAGTCCGAGACACATGCTGGATGTGTATAGGTGTTGCCCAGCCCCCAACTCTATTTAACATCTGTTCAGCGAGGCAGAGTATGCAAAACAGCTATGAAGTGGGCCAACCTCAGCTTGGAAACAGCCTTCCCTTCTGCTGGTTTCCATAACAGATAGAGCTGGTCTAAGGTCTAGGCTTTGCATTCTGATCACGTATAACCGCACTGAGGCGGACGGACAGAGAAAAGCCAAGGCTGGGTCTGCCTCCTCCGGGGCAGCGCTTGCAGGCTCACCACCTGGTCCCGTAGGAGAGGTAGGAACCTTGGGCACACATTCAGACCGGGGTCTCAACTTGTGAGAGTTAGCCGGCCGAATTCCAGGCACAACTCGTTGACCGAAAGCTAGCGAAAGTCCCTACCCTCTAGTGGAGATGACGCGAGCAGGAGAACTGTTAAAAAACAGGATTTTTAACTCACTGTCTGCGATGGCTCAGGGGCGGTCTCTGCAGTGCAGTAGCACCAGAGAAAAAGACCCAAGAGGGTAAGGAGGGAGACAAGGAGTTATATTTTATTTCCTTGCTCGCCTCAGGGACCTGACGATCAAACCGTACTCAGCTTCAACATTTTGAGGAGGGGACAGCCCAACTCCAACCACAAACAGTTTTTAAAAGGAGCACTGAAGTGATCGAACACCTTCGGAATCTCCTCACGGAGAGAAGACTCAATCAACGAACAGGTTCGACTTCTATTAGAGGAGCAGCATCTTTTTTAAAGGGTGCTCATAGAAGTGATGGTCTCTACTGCATAACAATTCTTGCAGTAGACCAGAACCTCCGCGTCCCGTTCTTACTAGAACCAGACCTGGAACTTTCCAAGGTCTAGATGCGGGTGCCATCGTGCCCCATCCCTGAGAATGTGCTCAGAGGAAGGTGTCAGGAAGGCTGTCGAGAGGAGGAGGTTGGTTGGCCAATGAGGGCAACTAACAAGACCTGCTCCATTGCACAAGACAGGAGCAATGCTCAACACCAGATGTGAAGGGATCACTGAGCATCAGGAGCATCTCTGCTCAACACATGAGTGTGAAGGAATTCACTGAGCTTTAGGAGCATTTCTGCTCAACACCTGAGCGTGATGAAGATCACTGAACTTGTTCTCTTCCTGATTTTAGATTTCAGAAGAAGGCTCACTAGGGAACGCATTTCTACGGGGGCCAGGGCCAGCTGTGGCCAGAGTCTATGTCGAGGGATATCCGCTCAGACAGAGAAGAAACAACTTGCGTAGGACGAATTCAGAGGGGCAATCAGACGTAGCTGTGCGGCCCTGAAGTGGTCCGAACAGCTGGCCAGCTGGAGATGGAGTCTCCACTGTATCCGGGCCGGAAGCTGTCGTGAGGCATGTGAGCGGCACAAGTGAGCAGGCCAGAAGAATAGGTGGAATGAAGCGACCTTAGAAGCTTCTGACTCCAAGGAGGAGGTGGCGGGAGATTTGCAACATGCGAAGGGAGCATGGCTCAACAGTCGCAATGTTGTCAGAACAGTACAAGCTCGCTGAGCAGCGGTGTCTCGAAGCGAGGGACTGTACGCAACTCGAGGCAATGAATGCCAATGCAGTCAGAGGGCGCCCAGAGCTTTGTTACTGCATGCCCTTTATACGTGGCCCCTCAGCCATCATTTGGAGGACTCTTGTCCCAGGAGCGACTAGCCCGGGGAAACAAAAGGTCTGCTTATGGGCTGAGGGTTTGGCGACAGGCCAGTGGAGCATGTCGCTCTGCCACGGCCACCTTAGGGACTCGGTTGTGGAGCTAGTGCTGAAGCGGTCTCATATGGAGGAAGCCGTGCAGCTGCATCTGCCATATTTCCCAGGAGCCTCTGAAAGTTCAGTGGGACCCTTTCTCACTTCTACATAGCACTGAGTTGACACACCTCACTTGAGAGATGTGCTAGACCGAGACCACCTCCAGACTAGAAAAGAGAAACTCGGCACTGAGGCGAGACTACTTTACCAGTTGACCTGAGGACCCAACTGGCTATGGAGCACTCGAAGGGTAGGACCATGTACTGATACTTCGTACCTTCAAACACAAGAACACAGTAAGCCTGTGGAATGGAAGGATAGAGATCTGAAGTACACGTCTTTCAGGTCGAACGCTGCAGACCAAGCTTGGGGACAGGGCATTAAAAATGCAACTCTGTGTTTACAAGTGAACGGAGGCTTTCGAAAAAGGGTCTGTATAGTTGACACAGAACCAAGATGGTCATAACCCACCACACAATAAGGGTACAATGGAGCACAGGCTCTGCCAAACTCCATACCGGCTGGAGGGAACGGCTAGCACGCATCCTTCGCCAGTAGGACTGCGGCGCACACACACAGGACAGGAGCTCTGCTCAACACCTAGGTGTGATGGATCTCACTAAAAAGTTTTTTAGGAGCATTTCTGCTCAACACCTAGGTATGATGAATATCGGTGAGCCCGGGCGGAAGCCAAGCGAAATGAATCGCAAGCCGGGTCTGAAGGTACCGAATGAGGCCAGGCTGGGCATCGGTTGGAAGTGGAGGTGGAGGACAGGAATCCGGCTCGAGAGGCCCGAAGGCGGCCCGAAGCGGGATCTAAGTGTGCGGCGCAACACTTACCCAACTCCACTGGGTGGCAGGGGAAGCGTGAGAAGGCCCGCTCAGGAACGCTTTTGCTGTCGCTTGCCACCTGGCTTGGCAGCACCTAGAGCGGGCTGGGCGTCCGTACTGCGCCGCGTCGCCGACTGGCCCAACCTGGGAAATTGGGAAGACCAGGAACCGAACCTTGTCCGCATCCGCCATTCAACCAGGCTGAGCCAACGATGGTGCTCCTGGACCACTGACATGGACATCACCAGACCGATCACGCACGCCATGACACTCATGCCCCAGTAATCATAAAACTCTGAAAGCAACATATTTCAGAAATATGTTAAAAAAAGTAAATTGATGAAAATGAATATGACACCGATGAGCTGGGAATGATGTAGAGATCAAATCATGTGACGCGTGAAATCTCTCTCAAATTGAGAGCATAGACAGTAAAAGAAACGGACACAATGGGGTATTGGATTCAATGGAGAAAAGTGAAGTAAATTAGAAGCACTCACTTCCTGATGGCTGACCGTACTGCGCAGACTCAAACTGAGCTTGACGACGTAGATGTGACGTGAGCAACCCGTCTGTCTTCTAGTAGCTGTGCCAAGAGAAATCTTAATCATTCCCTTCCGAAACTTGCAGAGACGGAGAGTGTGAGTAGGAGGTGTCCATGAGCTAGGAGCAGGAGAAACTTTTGCTAAGTATTCTGATTAATTATTTTGTCATTTTGCCTCCGCGTCCCCCAGATTGCCCGCGAGCTTCTCCTCCTGTCCATACGGTAATTTCTCTACTGTGCGACAGAGAGTCGCGTGGTTATGATGCAATCGTTAGCCTATTTTTACAAACACTGCTTCTACGGGGCCATAATGTAAGATACATTACATGCTATTGGTGTTTCTGGCACAGCACTCACTTGGTTTCAGTCTTACCTCTCCAACAGAAAGCAGTTTGTAACACTGGGTCCACATCAGTCTTCCAAGTCCCCTGTCACTCGTGGTGTTCCCCAGGGTTCTGTACTTGGGCCCCTACTCTTTCTCATATACATCCTCCCTATTGGCCAGATCATACGCAGCCACGGTCTTAACTTCCACTGTTATGCAGATGACATCCAACTCTATCTTACCACTCCCTCTCCCTCTGACCCACCACCATGCTCCCTCACTGACTGCCTTTCTGACTTAAAATTATGGATGCAAAACAATTTTCTCAAACTTAACACAGATAAAACCGAAATTCTCCTGATTGGCCCTAAAAGCATCCTCTCCAAATCTCCCAGCCTCACTCTCAACATTGATGGTTCACCTGTTCACTCTACCCCTGTTGTTAAAAACCTTGGCATTCTGCTTGACTCCTCCCTTAGCTTTGATCCTCATATCAGATCACTCACTAAGACTGCCTTCTTTCACCTCCGCAACATTGCTCGCCTCCAACCCTTCCTCTCTGTTAGTGATGCTCAGATTTTGGTTAACTCCTTCATAATGTCCCGTCTAGACTACTGCAACTCACTTTTCCTTGGTCTCCCTGCTAAATCACTTCAAAGGCTTCAATATATTCAAAACTCGGCAGCCAGGCTCCTCACCCATACCAGACGATCAGCACACATCACCCCTATTCTCCACCAACTCCACTGGCTACCGGTTCCGTCCCGGATCAAATACAAAGTGTTACTACTCACCTTCAAAGCACTCCACAACCTTGCTCCCCCCTACATCCGCGACCTCCTGACCCCTTACACTCCATCCCGCTCAATCAGATCCTCTGACCAAAATCTCTTGGCTATCCCCCGCTCCAGACTCTGCACTCTGGGTGGCAGGTCCTTCAGTGCCTTGGCCCCCAAACTCTGGAACCGCCTCCCACAACCTCTTCGTGACTGTCCATCTCTTCCCTTCTTTAAAGCACATCTCAAGACCTTTTTGTTTAATGATCACTTCTCCACACCCAACTCATAGCTTAATACAAATAACTTGTCTTGTTGTATTGTTTTAGTTGTTGTTGTTGTGTTTCCTTGCCTTCCTACAATGTAAAGCGACCTTGGGTTTGAGAAAGGCGCTATATAAAATAAACGTATTATTATTATTATTACAAGGTAATGGAGCCTTTTATACATTGCCGTGTTTCCTTAGAAATAAAGTTATATCTAATAACCGGAGGTGGATGCCGCTTTTAGCCAGGCAAATAAGTTATTATATCAATATAAAATGTTAGTACTTATTTAAATAAAATACTTCTATTAGTAATTATTTTATATTATTTGATGAAAAAAGGTTGATCAAATATAAATCAAATAATGAAGATCATAGACATAGCCTAATACAAAAAAAACAAAACATTAATCTACACTTGAAATTATGAATTTGTACGTGTATAAATATAATTTATGAATGAGTGTACATGTTTGTTAAATAATGAAATCTATACAGAAAGAAAGAAATGCCTATAATATTATTGTATGTTTATTAAATATACATACTCATTTATTAAACTTAAATAATGAGAACAGGCAAAAGCAAAATTCCTTTCAGGATATGATTGTCAACAATCTGGCCTTATTTAAACACGAACTGCAATTTTAACGAAACGCGTTCATGCCAGCTAGAAACGAATGAGTGAGCAGCAGATACAGAGCACTTTAATTCGCGATCAACCTCGTTTTATTGTAGTCCTATAAGGTGAATTCAAAAGGCATTCTTTTTCTTTGAAGCAACAAAGCCTAAATCATTTGTTATAGTTGTTTTTTTGTTTGTTTTTGTAATTGGTGCGGATGACACCCAGCGAAATATAATATACAGCCTATTATAATATAAATTATGAATTTTTACGTGTATAAATATAATTTATGAATGAGTGTACATGTTTGTTAAATAATTAAATACATACAGAAAGAAATGCCTATATAATGATATTGTATATTTATTAAATATATATTCTTTATACATATTAAATATACAACATTTAAACTTAAATAATGAAAGTCCTGTCTAAAAGAAGAAAAAAAAGAACTTTGTCTCATCGATTACCTTTATTTAAAATCAGATTTTGCTATCATTTAAGTTCAGTTTAGAACAATCCAACCGTCTCCATTGACTTTGCTTTGCGAGAGGCTGCCTCCTTGTCATTTATGATTTATATATACAAATAAAATAAAAAAAGTCTGAAAGCTGCTATGTGACAAGGTGTACAGCAAACAAGCTAAATAACCCAGAAAGAAATTTTTATTTGGATTGGATTGGATTGTTTTCCCCCCCGGTGGGCGTGGTCTTCAGATTATGACACGTTGCGCTCTGTCTCTATTGGCCGCTGTCGCTTGACTTCCAGTTACATGTGATTGGTTGCTACCAGAGCCGTTGGTTGCTACTACGTTGGACGATACTGATTGGCTGCCACGAAATGGCAGGTCCATCCATCCTACAGTTTTTTACAATCACTTTGTTACTATTTACAGAACCTTGATGTCATTTTTCACAACTCTAGACACAAAACTCACCACCAATGATCAAAATGCAAATTTTTCTAAACTCTAACCTTTTTCTCAATTGCTTGGATACAATACACATAAAACTTAGATCATTTGTTCATTCAACAAAAATCACCTGTTCAATATGACACAACTTAACATCAAAGTACTACTATTTCAAAAGGCAATTCACACATTACATTTCAAATGAGTGTCTATTCATTTCCTTACGATGATCTAACTATCAATTGATACAACTGCTCAAAATGATAAGTAACTGTTGCAGAAATGATATTCGCCTTACAGAAATTCGCCAGCATATCTTGGACAATGAAGACATGTTCATCAATGTTACAGTATTAACTGTTGCATTAGTCTTAATGCATAGTTGTATGGAAACAGACAAACAATCTTCCATGTTTAAATCATGAAAGTTTCAAGATAACCTTTTAAACACAAATCAGTGAGGGCACCCGGCGCCTAGTTACTGTAGTATTGTTGTTTTTCCCCCTTTTTTTTTATCATAGCAATGATATTCATAACGGTGAAGTATTCTGGAATACACTTTTCCACATTTCGCTTGAGATTAAGACACTTAGCAATTAACAATCAGTAATCAGTCTGTTTTTACAAATTTTACTCCTGTTTTGTTTCTCACAGTACAAGCAAGCTAGTTGAGGAACACTGCATTTGATGTTTTACAGTACTGTCTTTTCTTTTCTATTTCATAGCTAATTATTTTTGCTTTGATTCAAATAAACCTATGTTGTGATTGTACTGTAGTGTTTTGCATCAATATATTACAAACTTTGTTCAATGATTCCACTGTGTCTGTAGTATTCTCTCTACTACTGCAGTACTTTTACAGAGATGTATTTACTGTACATGTAGTACCATAATGAAACCTGTATCGCCTATTTTGTTCTACAATATTTAATGATTGTACGAACAATGACACAGTGAAACTATCGGTTGCTTGTGTGTGGGTGATCTATAGTTATGTTTCAATGGTATTTCACAGTAAATTTGTTTTTTGAACCAATGATTGTGCAAGTGCAAGATTTCTTTAAAGATGTGAATGCACAATGCAATGTTTTGAACATTAGACAGCCTGTGTTACAAGTGATAACCGTTTTGAGTTTTGTGTCAAGAGTTTTGAAAAATGACATCAAGGTTCTGAAAATAGTAGAAAAGTGATTGTAAAAAACTGTAATATGGCAGGGCTTCCTGCTGCCAGCTGCTGATTTTTTCGCTGAAATCCTACAGCTCAAATTTGAGCTTTTATTCATCAGTATTGAAGGATAACGAGTGTGAATCTGATGATGATTCTTATTTATGTCATATTCATTTCATTCATAATCATAATTCATACACTGATATTTCTCTACAGAAACTCTAAAGAGTGAGTAAAGTGAGTTACATACGCGTGATGAGCAGAGACTGTCCCGGCGTTGAGCTTCACACACACCTGTTCCTGTCTGAGAGCACTGTCAAACACTCTTCAGGGTTAAAAGAGCAGATTCTCCACAGACCTTCCTGTCACACACACACACACACACACACACACACACCGCGCTGTAGTGAAACAGGTCATGGATAACCCAGTGCTGGGCTGAGCTGACATTTATACTGAAGATCAGGGCAGGAAACGAGAAGTGTGTAGGAAGCAGTTTCTGTCCTGTCCATTCAGATCAGCTCAACACACACACACACACTTTGCGCTTCTATTTCAGTGTTAAGTTGTGGAAATATAGTTTGCTTCGTTCATTCAGTTTAACAGCATTAAAGAGGGCATATGTTTTCACTCAACTGAACTGTGTCAATGCATTTTAAACACATTCTTCATCCCTGAATCAGCGCTTTATTTAATCCGACAGCTCAGGTAATGCTCATTACAGTTTTTCTCGATTGCTTAAACACATTTCTTGAAACTATGCCTCGTATTCTCAAAATTGTAAACACAAATCCATAACGTCTCACCCAATTCCCCAAACATCCTATTTTCAGGTCAAAATGAAGCTCTACACTCAAAACCATTCACTCTTGCTGAAAAACCAAACTTTACCCTCAGACAGGACACACAAGCCCTCAAAATCACACACACTACAACATAGTCTAACACACAGGTACAATAAATTCAAAACAACATTTCCAAAACTGCTTGTGGTTCTCCCCCTCACAAACCTTTTCACATGATGAACACAAAAGACACAACCAATGGATACATTGGCACATTCATGTACTACACAGTACAACACACACACAACAAAACAAAAAAAAATTGTTCCCGTTTTACTTTTTTTTTTTTTTTTACTCTCTCCTCTAATTTTTTTTAATATTTACTTACAGTAAGATGTGTGTGACCATCGTATGACAGTAAAAAAGCACACACAAACCTTATTCTAATATGGAACTGTATTGGAATGGTAAAGAGGGTTGGTACGTGACAGGAGGGCCTCCACTCAAGGAGACAATATGATGAACATGTCTAAGAGTGTTCCACGTATTGTTGAAAATACCATCATTGGCCTAGAAAGATAACATTCTGGGAGTCAATAATATATAATAATAATAACTTTATTCAGGACTCAAAATGGAAGGTCCATAGTACAGGTTTAAAAAAAAAAAAAAAAGACAATAGTTACAACATAGCAATAAAAAATACAGTACATAGAAATAAATTAATAAAAAGTCAATAACTTTCACTTGTAATATACAAACAGGAGCGCCAATGTCTCCACAATCTAGATACCTGACAGAGCTAAAATCATTGTGGGCTAAAGCTTTTATAGTTCTGTTTTCTGAGGCAGACATTCTACACATGTATCGAAAAATAAGATTTCTTATTAAGGCAGAACAAGTAGGCACACCAACATTAACAAACATTTGACTAGCACTACACCATCTTGGTTGTTTTAGAAGCAGTCTCATACCATCATTATACGCTACATTCAGTCTCTGCATGTTTTTTTTGCTGTAAGACCGCCACAGGAGGGCAGTATAAAGTGGTGTACAGAATGCTTTGAATAAAGCTACCTTAACTTAAGTTGAACACATGCCAAATTTACGTACAAGCACATTAGCCTGAGCATATATCTTGCGACACTGTATTGATGTCCTTATCATCCGATAAATCATTTACAGTATGATGGCCAAGATATTTAATCTCATCACACACTTTAAGGGCAGTACCAGATAAAAAGAAATCAGGGAATACTAATTTCCTGTCTTCTTTACTTCTAACAATCACGATATTGCTCTTACTTGCATTATATTTGATATCAAAATCTGCACCGTACTGAGAGCAAACCTTCAACAGCTGTAGTAACCCAGCACTATATGGGCAAATGATTACCAAATCATCTGCATACATAAGGTGATTAGTGAGAGTATTGCCTATCATGCATCCTGTATTACATTTATTTAATTGTTGTGACAAGTCATCCATATAAACGTTAAAAAGAAAAGGTGACAAAATACCACCCTGACGAACTCCATTACCAACAGTAAATGGTTCTGATACAGAACAACCCCCCCCCCCCCCCCCCCCCCCATCCCACCTGCATAGACTGGTGTGAGTACCAGAAGACTAGAATTCTTATCATTACTTTTGGTATTCCTCTATGTTGCAATTTAAGAAACAATTTTTCATGGATTACACGATCAAATGCCTTCGAGGCATCTATAAAACACATAAAAGTTGTGGAATTCTGGCTATTATAATGATCTAAAATTTCCTTTAAGGCAAATATACACATATCTGTACTGTGTTGACGTTTAAAGCCAAACTGGTTGTCAGTCGTGAAAATATACTGTTCCAACCTGTTAAGAAGAATTCTCTCCAACACTTTGGATACAATGCTAGCTAGGGCTATAGGTCTATAATTGTCCATGCTGTTTATTTTGCCAGTTTTGTCTTTAATGACGGGCACTAATAAAACAGGTAAAATAGATTCAGGCAGAGTCCCATGAACTAACAAACCTGTCATACAAATAGCAAACAGAGGAACAAGTTTCTTGCTTGCATATTTTAGATGTTCAGCTGTTATTTTATGAGTCCCACACGCTTTATTGTCATCTAATCCCAATACTGCAGATTGTACCTCTTCTGAATTAATAACCACATTTTCATCATTGTCAATATTTTCCACCTCAAAAGTATTCCTCCCAATACAGTTAAACAGCTCATGATAATGTTGCCGCCACATCTTGCAAATTACATCAGAGCCACTGACACCCTCAATATTTGAGGGTAAAGACATTTTAATACTGTTCATGGCTCTAACCTCTTTCCAAAAGTCATTATAACTTCTGTTATGCATCTTACATGCCAAAGAGTCAGACCTCATCGTGTTCTCATTCTTTTTTATAAATCTTAGTGCATATTTAAAATTTGCATTTGCCCGTTTCTTCTCTTCAAATAAAGGGCCCTGTCTATCTCTACTGGACTCTATCCAGTCTTTAAATGCACACCGAGCTTTGGCATGAAGTTCTGCTACATGTTCGTTCCAACCAGGCTTGATGCTATATGCCATTCGCTGAGGTTTATAAAAATGCCTACTGGCAATATTAAGTGTTTCCACAATTGAGTCATATAAAACACATAAATCTTTACTATGTTGTGGATTCTTACAATTAATATCACCACATCTTATTGCGTCTTTGGGCAGTGCAATGTTTCCCAGCAACCCATCAGTCCTGACATAATACTTCTGGAAATCTTCCATGGTTAATTTAGTCCAGTCTAGTCTTCCTGTGTTAATGCTATTAGCCACCGTAGTTAACATTGGTAAGTTTTTAACATTTAAAGACAGAGAAAACGGTATATGATCGGCAATGGCAAAATCATAATGAATCGTCATAGCATAGAAAAGAAGTGTGTGCATCAGTTGTACATACACAATGATCTAACCACGAGATGGTATGCCATGCCTCACTGATGTAAGTATAACTATTATTAGGCAAAAGGACCTTGCTTGACAGTATTAAACCAATGTCAGTGCAAAAATGCGTTAAGTGATTAGCAAACAGAGAGTTTGCATCAGAAATATCAGCATTCATGTCTCCTACAACAAAAATACAGGTTGAGGCATTATCCTGAATAAAAGAGCCAACAAATGCTAATCTATTTAAGTATTCAGCTTCATTTTGATAACACTCATACGGAGTGTATATGAAGAGTTCAGGTGCAAAAGCCTAAAATGATAAAATGATCATTTTTATCAAGCTTGTATATTTAAAATCAATAATTTCACTTAAATGGCAATGAAGATTACCTATTACAGTTTTTCTCGATTGTTTACACACATTTTCTGGTACTTGAGACACAATGACCACAACATGTAACTCATTCACCAACCCCCTGAACCAGTTCTGCTAAACTACAAGCACAATTCCTGCTTTACACTCAAATTGTACTTCTAAAACACACTTTTTTTCAAAACACTACACACAATTCTCTGCTTTTGGCACAATTTTCATGCAGAAAATCTCTTGTTTTCACAAGGAACACACTGCCATTCAAATATGCACACTGACTCATCACATGGGCAAACACCCATCACACAGTTTTACAATTAGCAATCAGAGCTTTAGCATAAAAGGGCAACAGGTCAGCTCTTCAATGGAGCAATGGATGCCAACATTGGATTTTAATTTTTTTACTGTAACTGTATACATTCAATTCTTCTGTTGTTTTGTATGTAGACCACTGTATGTCCAACTTTGTGTTGGTTGGGATGTACACTGTGTACATTGTTTTTGTGGGAAAAATAAAATATATTTTTTACCATGTATTTGTGTGTTCTGAGTATAAAAACAATATTCTCAAATATTTTACAGCACTCTTATGTATGTACTGTCTGTAGCAAGTGTAACACTGAACAAAAAAAGGCCTAAGTCATTATGATGAATGGAGAAGAAGTGTTTCCCATTCATCATAGTGTTTTACATTGAGCACATCAGTGTTCAACTGGTTCTTATAAATGTCTATTCATATGATGGTTTGTGTGTGTCATTTGAAAACAAAATACCATTTTGAGAAGAAATAACATTGTTTTGAATGTAAAGTTTCATTTTGCAGGAGAATTGAGGGGTTTTGCCCATTGTGTGTGTTTTTTTGAATTTGTGTGTAGAGTTCTGAGAATATGAGGCATGCTTTCAGAAAATGTGTGTAAACAATCGAGAAAAACTGTAATTGTCATTTAAGTGAAATTACTGAACTTAAATATACAAGCTTGATAAAAATGATCATTCTATAAGAAAATTTCAGATGGCATTTAGAGGCTTTTGCATCTGAACTCTTCATATGTTCAAGATAATAAACTTTGTATCATGACAATTAAACTCGATACCAACAGCCCAATCCACACCCAATCTTACCACTGATATTAGTGAATCATAGTTCTTATTCTCATCAAGACTATAAAGGAGAAAGGATGCCCTCCCTTCACTGTCACACTCTGTGTCACTCTGTGTGACTGTACGACTGCTGGCCTTTTCTTGCAAGAAAATACACCCCATCAAAGACTATTGAAATGTTTGTCTCTTATTCAGTGATAGAATTTTGTTTGCCACCACACCTCCCTGAAGGTTCTCGAGGCGACGGTAAAGCGACTCAAATTTGGCCTTACTCGTAGCCCAGCCTCCCTCATAGACACCAGTGCCGTCGCAGGTGGGGTGTGAGGCCCTGTGCGAACTTGAAATGCGAGGCCCTGCTCTTTGATGTGGATGCTCAATTGTGCATGAATAACAGTCACACGGACGTAGTTGTTCTAGTTCTATTGTACGCATAATCTCGCTGCAATACGTTTTTATCAAGTAGAATAATACAGCATAACCAGGGTTGGGGAGTAACGGAATACATGTAACGGTGTTATGTAATCAGGATACAAAAATCCAGTAACTGTAGTCCGTTACAGTTACGTCAAAAAACGTAGTAATCAGATTATAGTTATATTTTGAAAAAAGGGGGAATACTTTCAGGATTACAATGGTTTCATTTAAAACTAAATAAATAAGTATTTTGGCATAATAACACTATATTAAGCGCTGCTTGATTATACAGTAGTTCCTGGTTCTGTTGCCAGTAATGACTCACGTGTGCCACGCGCTGGTGCATGTGCAAATAACAGCTGTCTACAATCTCCTCAGACGCAGAGTGAACCACTGCTGCTAGTAGAAACGATGCTGCCTGCGGGTAAAATCGCTTTTAATTCATGGAAATTCCCCTGTTATTTTGTAGAAATTAGGAGAGTAGCTTTTTTAGTACCCAAAATGTCCTTTCTTAATCTTTTCTCACTTAACTGGATGTTCGCTGTCTAGGTAACGTAGGGGAACTCCCACTGCCAACGCCCCAAGTTCAGTCAGGCAAATTAAGAAAGATCACGGCTTTAGTCAACATGTAGGCCTATTTTAAAATAAACTAATATGTAGATTGTGTAAAAATTTTAAATGTTGTGTTTTTATTTTTTAGTTAAAAATTTGTTAAAGATAAAACAAAATTATCTGTAATACCATACATTAGCCACTAGATGTCTGTATAGCCCTTTACATAAATATATATTCAGGCCTGTGTGTATATTTTGCAAATATTGTACACTGGACCAAATTCTTAATAAATATATATATATATATATATATATATATATTTTTTTTTTTTTTTAAGTCTTCTTGCTTGACTTTATTTATATACGTGACCTTGAAGTAATCCAAAAGTAATCAGTTACATTAATTTCATATTATAGTATTTGGATTACGTTACTGAATACTCTTTTTATGAAGTAATTTGTAACTGTAACGGAATACATTTTTAAAGTAACCCTCCCAAGCCTGAGCATAACCATGCACATAGTCTCAGCTATGACTTTTTGCTATTTATTTCAGAGGGAAAAAAATCAACTGTGCAACAACGAGTGGCTTTACATCAAGTCAGCTCGAGAATTTTCGTGTGAATGTGTATCCGCGCCACTGATCGCAGCGGTAACGAGCACTTTGATCACTTGATTTAAAAAACACATTTCAGCGCTAGATCGTCTCTTATTTAAAAAACGAACGAAATGAATGCTCTGCCAGTTAACTGTAGATGTTTTATTTATTTGTAGAATTGATACATTCGTGCCGCAAAATGTTTTAAAAAGTGGTGGGGAAGGAAAAAAAACAGCAGGATTGCGAGGCCCCCTAGTGGCGCGAGGCCCTGTGCGGTTGCACAGTTCGCACAGTCTATATGCGACGGCTCTGCTCATAGTCATACCATTGATAAAGACATGGGCAACTAGAGGGGCTTGAATTTCATCTGAGACTGCTTGTCTTCTTGCCCTTGCCCTTCGTCCTCCTCCTCCTTATCCCTCCTCGGTCTCTTCCTTCATGTCTTTCTGGATCCATTGTTCCAAAACTCAATAAACTGATTTGGGCCCTTTTATCTATCTATTGAAGGCTCTGATTGATGTGTGTTAAATTTTGACTCTTAGTGTTTCCACCTGGGTAATTGTGTGTAACTGAGCTGAAGCTGTGCTGACTTGAGTGAACAATATTGAATGCTTGTGCTTTCTAAATGACAACATGGTCTAGGCAATGAGAAATGAAGGGATTTGTGTCTAGAGTTTTGCAGTGATAGTTCAACAAATCTGACTCATGTGTCAAAACAGGGAATAGTGTTTACAGTTTAGGGAAATGGGTGTGCTTTTTGATAAATGGCATTATGGTTTTGAAATTTTAGTTCAAAAGCCTGGTTATAGTGTTTAAGCAATCGAGAAAAACTGTAATGCTATGACCCATTTCAGGGATGGTCAAAATTACGATTTAAAATCAGTCTGAGAGCTTGACATTAGGCTAAAAAAATCCCCTCGGTCTTCTTTCATTAACCCCTTCAGACCTGAATTATGTTTAAAGTTTCTGAAAAATATAAAAGTACATTTTCCCAGCTCATGAGGCTTCTATAAAAAAAAATAAAAAAAATGTTTGGCTTTAATTGTAATTTTTCTTTTGTCCATTTCAATGGACGTCAGGTCAAAACAGGTGTACTTCACAAAAATGTACCAACATAAAATTAAATAATAAACATAAAAATTGTTGGTATACTTAAAGCTTTTTCTCAAGGTCAAAAACTTTTCAACAGTATACCATTTCAACTTTAATTTTGAGGTTTTTGTTTTACAGATTGCACATTGTTTGTAACAAACTAAATATCTTAGAATCAATCAATATGGTCATGTTAGTGTTGTGAATTCTCTCCCTTTAAATATTAAGTTGGTTACGTGTGTGACATTTTAAATTGCATTGTACGCAAATAACGTAGTGCAGCGTTCTCAGCACGTACGGACTCAGTGTAATTGCCTATTCACTAAGCTACTCCAGTTGAGCGATAATATCGCGTGCACGCATTCATGTGCAGTGTTTATGTGCAAGAGAAAGTTTGTGACAAAGTGTATAATGTATATTGTTAATAACAGATTGTCACACTGTATCCCAACTGCGCTAAGTTAGACCATGTTTGTGGTATAGTAGATGTTATAGTGTAATTTGATCCTGCTTAACGAGCGGATTATTCCGCTAACATCGCGGCCCATACTGTTCATGTTTACTAGTTATTGCCTTGAAGGTAATTTCTCCGTGGATAATATCTTGGTTGTCATTACTGCCTGTATTAACGAGACAGTCCAATTTATAATCCACATTTTGGTGTTTTGTCAATTTCATTGCATTATGCAGTTTGTTATTACAGACTCATATATTTCTCGATTTATATTTCATGTATCAGTGCACTTTACAGAGATGTTTATATTTGAGTTTGCAATCTCTTAAGTTGTTGAATAATTTAGACAGTGAATATTTATTTCTGTTAATATTATTTATTATTATGGACAACCTTAGCTGCATTCATCGTGAAGCGTGCTAGCGATTTGTAAAGATTAATATAAAGATTAATATAAAGGTTAATAAAACGTTACACTCACTTCTTCTTCTGGAGGTTCAGCAGGAACACGAATAGTTGGTACCGATCCTTTTTTCAGGAGCAGCTTCTTAGCAAAACCAGCTTTACTGACCCTCGTTTATAAAGCTGTCTGGTGTGTGAAATGATTTGCGCAAACATGAAAGCATTGACGTTGATCGTGGGGAATATTCCCTTCGAAAACAAAACTCAGCCACTGCGTCTTCAGCGGTTCGGATTTAGGAACATCAAAATTATGCTGTGTTCGTTATTACACCCAAGAACAGAAATACCACAATCGCTTAGACGCCATTCTGCTCATAGACAGTGCTCCAGCGTATCAACATTGACCGCGTGGACTATGATGACTGACAGCTCGCTCACGAGCGAGGGCGGGTCTGATTTGAAACGCTGCTGTCAATCAACAATCGTGGGAGGGGCGTCCGACCGTGTGACAATGGCTTGATTTGAGACGGGGGAAAACATAAGAAGATTTTTTTTAAAAACACTGGATAGATTTTTATCATTTTATGATGGTTGTGTACAGGCACTAACTGTAGCTTGACTAACTGTAGCTTGTTTATTGAGGATGCAGGACAACCAGCTAATAAAGCATTACAGTAATCTAGTCTCGAGGTCATGAATGCATGAACTAACTTTTCTGCATCAGAGACAGATAGCATATTACGTAGCTTAGCAATGTTTCTAAGGTGGAAAAAGGCTGTTCTTGTAACATATGAAATATGATTTTCGAAAGACAAGTTGCGATCTAGTATAACTCCCAGGTCTTTTACTGTAGTGGATAAAGTAACAGGACATCCTTCTAAATTAAAGTTGTACTGTAAGAGGTTTTGTGGGCAGTTTTTTTGACCAATAAGTAATACCTCTGTTTTATCTGAATTTAATAGCAGAAAATTGCATGTCATCCAGTATTTTATATCTTTAACACACTCTGTCAATTTAGATAATTTATTGTTTTCATCTGGTCGTGATGAAATATATAATTGAGTGTCATCAGCATAACAGTGGAAATTAATTCCATGTTTTCTTATAATATTACCAAGTGGCAGCATATATATTGAGAATAACAGAGGGCCTAATACAGATCCCTGCGGCACTCCATAGTTTATTGACGTTATCTTCGATTTTTTTTCCCATTTAAACAGACAAAATGGTAGCGGTCTGATAGGTATGATCTGAACCAGCTTAATGCCTGTCCATGAACACCAGTATAGTTTTGTAGTCGATCTAAGAGTATTTTGTGATCTATAGTATCGAACGCAGCACTAAGATCAAGTAAAACTAGTATTGAGATACAGCCTTGGTCAGAAGTAAATCATTTGTAATTTTAACGAGCGCAGTTTCTGTGCTATGATGCAGTCTGAATCCTGACTGAAATTTTTCATAGATAAAATTTTCTTGCAAGAAAGAGCACAATTGAGCGGACACAACTTTTTCTAGTATTTTAGACATAAATGGAAGATTTGAAATGGGTCTGTAATTTGCTAGGTTATTATGATCTAATTGTGGTTTCTTAATGAGAGGTTTTATAACTGCCAACTTGAATATTCTTGGAACATGACCTAAAGATAAAGACGAGTTAATAATATTGAGGAGAGGCTCTTCCACTACAGGTAACACTTCTTTCAGTAGTTTAGTGGGTATTGGATCTAATAAACATGTTGTTGGTTTAGATGCAATGATAAGTTTATTTAGCTCTTCCTGTCCTATAGTTGTAAAGCGCTGTAGTTTTTCTTGAGGGGCGATAATTGAGGCTGAATCATAAGACACCATTAAAGATTGTACATTTACAATTGTGTTTCTGATGCTTTCTATTTTCTCAGTGAAGAAATTCATAAAATCATTACTACTAAACTGTAACGGAATATTTTGCTCAGATGAAGTCTGTTTATTTGTTAGTCTAGCCACGGTGTTAAATAAAAACCTTGGATTATTTTGGTTATTTTCTATTAGTTTGCGGAGATGCTCAGCCCTGGCTGCTTTTAGGGCCTTTTTATAATGTGACATACTGTCTTTCCACGCGATTCTAAAGACCTCTAAATTAGTTTGTTTCCATTTACGCTCTAAATTACGAGTTTCTCTCTTGATAACATGCGTAGCACTGTTGTACCATGGTGCTTTAGTTTTCTCTCTAACCTTTTTTAATCTAATTGGTGCAACAATTTCTAATGTAAAATCACTTTCCAGAACATTCTCATTCACAGTTCCATGCTGGTGGAATGATCTCCCCACCCGCATCCGGAATGCAGAATCCATGACAACATTCAAAAAAGAGCTGAAAACTCTTCTCTTCCGTGAGCACTCATAAAAAAAAAAAAATGCCTGAACTTCGTATTTTGAACACTTCTTGCGTTGTTTTTGCCTCTTCACGATGACTTGCTTAATTTAGTCCCAGTTTGTAAGTCGCTTTGGACAAAAGCGTCTGCTAAATGACTAAATGTAAATGTAATGTAAATGTACTAGAGAAAATGGTGCTCATAGTGCTAGTCATTTCCTCTAGTTCATCTGTTTGTTTGGGTTCACTGAGCAGCTGAGATAGATCAGGTAAGCTATTTGAGAATCTATCTATAGTTGTTGGAAGGATTGTTCTGCCTGGTCGATAACGTGGCGCAACATGACAAATTTCAGCAGTACGTAGTATGCAAGTTACCATGTAATGGTCAGTGACATCATCACTTTGCGATATAATGTCTATAATTAAATCTAGTGTATGATTAAGACGATGAGTGGGACCAGTGACGTTTTGCTTGACCCCAAAGGAGTTTAATAAATCTGTAAACGCAGCCCCTAACGCATCATTTGGATTATCTACGTGTATGTTAAAATCTCCAACAATTAATGCTTTATCGACATTGACCAATAGATCTGAGAGAAAGTCTGCAAACTCTTTTAGGAAATCAGCATAGGGCCCTGGAGGTCTATATACAGTAGCCAAGGCTAGAGATAATAGGGATTTCTTTCTTACATCTAAGAGCAGTAAGATATGAACCTCTACCTGTAAAAACAGTATCTCTTTTTAAAAAATATTGGTTTTATATCCATTTGTCATAATAGTCATCGGCAACAAAATACAATCTGAGAAATAACAAGGTATTAACATATTTATATTATATGTATTATAGGTATTAAAATTATATTATATTAAAATAGTATACATTAAAAATAATTTTATTTGCTGGTCTTGGGGGGTCTCTACTGAGTAATTTGTCCAGACTGTTTCAGACTGACCGACGCAAGTACAGGATGCACACAAACATATATAGCTCCACACACAAAGGGAGATATTTTCTTTTAAAGAAATTTCTTTTAAAGGTGCAATGTGTGATATTTCTGAGGATCTATTGACAGAAATGCAATATAAGATCCATAACTATGTTTTCAGTGAAGACCTCACTTAATGAACCGTTATGTTTTTATTACCTTAGAATGAGTCATTTATATCTACATAACCGCGGCCACCCCCTTCTATGAAGGTCGACATACTGTGACGTCATGTTTCTACCGTAGCCGACAGCGAACAGAGCGCTACAGAGCGCGTTTCCTCACTAACTTGAATGAGAAGCAGCAGAAAAAGACGCAGCAGAATACTCAGGTTGTGCGTGGAGAAAGACATCGTAACGTTAGCTATTTCCCCTTACCTAAGTTAGCTGCTTTGATGCTCTTATCTTATACTAACTAGCATGGAAACAAGCTATGGTAAAGTCAGTGAATAAAAGACTAACACAATGATAAACAAGTAAAAATAACAATCGCAATAACATGTGGTTTTACTGAATAATTAAGTAAATATAATTTAATATAAAATATAATATAGAGAAACCTCATTGCTTGACTTGCTACTCTCTGCTGACTCAGACGACCACATCTTCCGATCCTACGTCGGCCACCGTAGTTTCTCATTCGAGTTTGCAATTTGAAGGAAAGGCTGCGAGTTATTGACCGGTTGCAATTCGCAAATCTCACCACTAGATGCCGCTAAAAATCACACACTGCACCTTTAAAGGACTACAACAAACGACTGATAGGGACTACGCAACATTCCTCCCAGGTTAGTGACATCACTAACCCTATTTTTGTAAATAGATACCCTAATTTTAAATAGATTATCATGACAGAATATGCTAATCAATGACTAGAAGATAACTACACATAAGCTACATAAATTCATCAACTAACCATTCAGTAATGTCCTCTTGCTTCTACATGTTGTCACTTCTTCTTGAGTCTCTCCATCATTGTCTGACTCCGGTTAGAACATAAAAGGCTAAAAGTGTTTGATATTTTCAGTGTGTGTCTGTGTGAGATAATCGAAGCTGCTAACACGCACATGAGCTCTTGTAGCTCCGCCCCCTGTGCCAGGAGCAGCAGCTCATTTGCATTTAAAGGGACAGACAAAAACGGTGTGTTTTTGCTCACCCTCAAAAAGTGACAATTTTAACATGCTATATAAAAATATCTGTGGGGTATTTTGAGCTAAAACTTCATATACACACTCTGAGGACATCAGAGACTTATTTTACATCTTGTGAAAAGGGCATTATACCACCCCTTTAATAAATTGCTTAGGATGTTCCTAATTTAGGCCTATAAATCGCTTTATATAAAGGTCTCTGCTAAATTAATAAATCTAAATGCAATAAATATTTAATCAACATTACATTCAGTTAAATATCTGCATTGTAATGAATGCATTTTTGTTGAACACATTGATGTTTATTTAATTTTTACTCTTTATTTTCTTTGTTCATAAAACAGTCATCATGAAATAGAAGTTTATAATAAATGCAGCAATATTCCATAAAAACAGTGACTTTAAAGGGCACCTATTATGCCCCTTTTTACAAGATGTAATATTGGTCTTGGGTGTCCCCAGAATGCATTTGTGAAGTTTCAGCACAAAATACCCCACAGTTAATTTATTATAACCATTTGAAAATGTCATTTTTGGGGCCTGTTTTAAAAAGAGCTGTTTTGGAGTGTACCACCTTAAATGTTAATGAGCTGCATATCCCCGCCCTGCTGCTGGACCCAGATGATGAAGAGACACGAATGAGAATGGACTAAACATCTCGGAATGGTTATTTGATACATTTATGTACTTACAAAGTTTTAATCGCGTCCCCTTTGCAATTATGGATGTGCAACACACACACACACACACACACACACACACACACACACACGAACTGTGATAACGTTCGCGCAATTTTTTGAAACTACACACACACACACAAACACACACACACAAATACTGTGATAACGTTTGCTAAGTACAAACGATTTATTTATTTTTTTCTTAAGGGGAGGGAGATAGACGTTTATATACTGTCTATGGAGATAGAGCAGACCTTAATTTATTTACATTTGTAATTGCTGCAAAAATGATAGCCTACATGACATAAAACTGTCTGACGTTGTTTGTTGAGACATCTATGACGACGACAATAAATAGCTTTAGACGCATTTGTTGTTGAACTGGCTGACATCGATTGAAATGACTATTTGCTCAAAAATCATAAAATACACTTACTTCTGGAGGTGACGTTGAATCGCGAACTGTAGGCAATGATCCACACTTGATTAACTTTGACCCTCCTTCACTAAACAGTCAGTCAGAAAATTAAGTAAGTTTAAGTGGCGCCGTTTCTTCATAAATAAAATCCATCCGCTGCGTTTTCAGTGGCTCTGATGTCAGTGAAGACTACTATACATGTCCATTCTTAAATTCCACAACAGAACACCTAAGTTACACTTCTTATGAGACATTACACACCGGCTGTCGTTGAAACAATGGAGGATGCAGATCACCGAGGGCGGGGTCTATGCCAAAACCAGACTGTCAATCAAACCGCGTCGGTGGGGTTTAGCGCATTTCTACGTCACAGTGAGGGAAATCTAGAACAGGGCGTTCTGAGACAGTGCTTGTGATTTATTGAGATAGTAAAAAAACTACTGGGTGGATTTTTATCATTCTAGGGTGGTTTTGCTCACACACTGCCAACACACATTTATGTTCAAACACCATGTAAAAGTGAATTTTGCATAATAGGTGCCCTTTAATGGTTTACCAGTCTAGTGTTTTTACAGCATCATCCGCCAGAGGGCGCCGAACACCAAATAGCCAAACGTGTGAATGAAAGAGCTGAAGGATTTTCATCTACAATTCTATTAACACACTCACTATATGCTTTATAAATCTCTGGTTTACTGTTCCCCATTTCACAAGCTCTTATGACCAGTCACTCTGTTACCTTTGTTCTTATTATGCATGTCATGGTTTACAGTAATAGTGGTTAAACGTGATATGAGGGACACTGGTATGAAATTTTATATAGGTTTAAAGGGAGAAACATCATAAATGAAACTTTATTGACAACAACAGTTCGTATATCAATATCCTAATAATTAGAAGAAGAGCGTCTTACACAATTTACGGTAAGCTTTTCTTGAGATCTTGCTGCCTCTTTCACACAAGAAAGATTTGAGTCTATCACTAAAAACATTAATAGAATGAGGAATATCAGCAACAGTGTGTATTATTTTTCTACATGTTGTTTTAGATCATGCATATTCTCACTTGTTTCTGTGAAGGACCTAATTAGACAAACTATTCAATGCTTTGCACATTTCTTACAGATAATTTTGTATTTTTCAACTATACAGTATACATTGTATTTTATTGATACATTTGAACAGTAAGTATTTGTAATATTGGAATATATGGAAAAAACACATGCATCATTTTCAATGTCAACAGTAAGAATAAGCCAATTTAAGTGAAAAAAGTGCCAAATATAAACTAGTGATCGGAATAAGCAACACTGTGTTCAAATGATGCTCAAGCTTTTCTCAAAAATAACATCACTTTTTTTTGTAGTTCATTATATTAACATATGAACATATTCCTAATTTGACAACCACACTCTCAGAAAAAAGGTACAAAAGTTGTCAAAAAGTACTAATATGTACCTTTCAGAGGTTAATAAGGTATAAATGTGCACCTTTTGAAAGGGTTCTGCCACAGTGACAGCTTTTGTACCTTTTTTTCTGAGAATGCATAAACAATACATCTATTGTTTCATATTTTTATTTTTTGATTGAAAAACAGATGCAAAGACATTTATAAATGTTTCATCGTGGCTTAAGTGTTGAAATACTTTTAGGGGCAACTGAATATGAACATTATCTAAATCTTTACATGTAAATAATCATGACTGTATGACAACCAGCGAGGGGAAAACAACAACAACAAGCTCAGAAGTGAACATACTGTTCTGTTGGATGTGTGTGAGTTTCAGAGATGCTGTAGGAGAACAAAGTACCAGCCGGATATTCATTTACTGACTCCATTCAGCCTCCCAGTAACAGCGTCCAGTAAGACTCTCTCTACACAGAACCTGACGACACTCATCAAATCTGATCCTCAATCCATTTCTGTTCTCCTCAGACATAATGGGACGAGTGTCCGCTGTGTTTAGATCCTGTGAGAGATAAACCCGGGTCTGAAGACAAGAAGAGAGAACAAAACATTATTAATCACAGATAGGTATGTTTGAATATACCTGTCATATTCCATGATTTACACTATAAAAACACATGTACTTAATGAGGATATTAATTATAATAAACAAATTATAAATGTTTGATTAATAATATATAAAGACATACCAGATTTAGATAAAGCTAATTAAATTTTTTCACATGAACAAGAGTGAAAAAACAGCGAGGAACACAATGGTCATAGACGCCTGTCTAATGCCTGATTATTAAAAAAAGTGTCAAACCAGGGAAGCACCTCAATTGTATGGGAGTATTTCTGTGTTTAGTTTTGGGGGACCACTGACTTCCATTGTAAGGGGAAAAACACTGAGACGTTTCTTACTGAAAAGAAAATGTCTTCTTTTGTGTTCCACAGAATAAAGAAAGGCATACAGGTTTGAATGATGTGAGGGTTAGTAAATAATGACTAGATGATAAGATTGAAAATAAGTAAATAAGTAATCTTTTCCTTCATGCAGCTCTACTACAGACCCTTGTACACTTGTAGATGGTAAGACTGAAATACAAATACAAGCAATCACAGGATGAGATGAATCTTACTGCTCAACATACATGAGTGTGTTCAGTGTACAGTTTGGATCCTTCAGTAGATCAGAGAGCATCTTGACTTCTGATTCTATATAATTGTCCCTCAGATCCAGCTCTCTCAGGTGTGAGGGGTTTGAACGCAGGGCTGAAGCCAGATAACAACAGCCTTCTTCTGTCACCTTACAGTGACTTAATCTACAAAAACACACACAGTACCAATGGTATCTAAGACATTAGAATAAAAAATAAATAAATAAAAAGACCTTTCAGAAAATTCAAGGTCGCTTTACAATAAAGTACAAATAAACATGATATAGAAACATGACATAGAAACAATCTATGTCATGGGGGGGGCAAGACCATAGAGTGCTTTGAATGTGATAAGGAGTATCTTGTATTGAATACGAAAGCGTACGGGAAGCCAATGAAGTCTGCGTAAAATCTGAGTAATGTGGGATGATTTCTTTGTGTATGTGAGGAGCCTAGCTGCAGAGTTCTGAATATATTGGATCTTATTTATAGATGAATTGGGTAAGCCATAGAAAAGAGAATTGCAGTAGTCAAGCCGTAAAGTGATGAAAGCGTGAACTAGGGTCTCAGCATCGCTGATATTCAGAAATGGATGTAAGCGTGCGATATTACGAAGGTGAAAGAAGGCAGACTTAGTGAGCAAGGAGATGTGTGGAAGGAAGGAAAGAGAGGAATCAAAGATTATACCCAGGTTTTTGACAGTGGTGGAAGGTTGAACCAAAACTCCAGCAATATTAACATTGTCAAAACAGAAACGGGATGTAATTTGAGATGAACCAATAAGATGTAGATCTGTTTTGTCAGTGCTGAGTTTGAGAAAATTACTGGTCATCCAAGCATTTATATCATCAATACAAGCTGATATTGAATTTGTGGGGAAAGGAGCATTGAGTTGAGAATGGATGTATAGTTGGGTGTCATTTGTGTAGCAATGGAATTTAAAGTCATGATGACGGATGATGTCACCTAATGGTAGTATGTAGATGATGAAGAGAAGAGGCCCAAGAACAGAACCCTGGGGAACACAGTGTGAGACAGAGGCAGTAGTGGACTTAGCCTGGCGGATAGAGATGTAATGCTGGCGACCAGACAGATAGGAGGTGAACCAGGATAGGGCAGTTCCAGAAATACCAAGAGCAGAGAGTCGTGAGATGAGAATACTGTGAGAGATTGTGTCGAATGCAGAGGAAATATCTAGAAAAATTAGAATACTGGTGGAGCTGGAGTCAGTGGCCATAAGGAGATCATTGACAACCCTAAGAAGTGCTGTCTCAGTGCTGTGGAGGGTCCGAAAACCAGATTGAAAACTTTCATAGTGGTTGTTAGATGACAAATGTGTTTGAAGTTTAGCAGTGACCACTTTCTCAAGAAGTTTCGAAAGAAATGGTAGATTTGAGATTGGTCTGTAGTTGGCCATGTCAGAGGGGTCAAGACCAGGTTTCTTTAGGACAGGAGTGACAGCAGCAGTTTTTAATTCCAGAGGAACAGCACCAGTATTTAGTAGTTGGGAGATGAAAAGTGAAATCGGCAGAGAAATAACAGGTGCACATTTTTTAGTAAAGTAGTAAGGACGGGATCAAGATGACAGGAAGATGAATTTGCTTTGTTGATTAGCTCAAAGATATAAGCAGGGGTTGGGGTGGCAAAATCAGTGAGAGTACCAGATGTAAAAGCAGTGGGGAAGTCGTGTGTGGGGACAGGAGAGATCATGGATGGGAAATGATTATGAATGTTATCAATTTTATTTAGAAAGAAATGCAGGAATGACTCACAGAGGTCTGCTGAGTTACTCATGACAGGTGCAGGAGGGTTGGTGAGTTTATTGACAACAGAAAACAATGCTTAAGGTCCAGAGGATGTATTATTAATAACAGTTGAGTAGTAACTAGAGCGTGCAGTGTTTATAGCAGATTTGTACAACTGGATATGGTCAGTGTAAGCAGTAAGGTGAACAGTCAAACCAGTTTTCCTGTAAAGGCATTCAAGACAACGACCAGCTGTTTTAGATTGTGAAGTGCAGGGGTAAACCAGGGAGACGTGTGTGTAGCAAGGTTATTATAGTTTTGCATTTTTCATTAGTTTTTATTTTTATTTCGTTTTGACTTTTTGTTTTCAAATTCAGTTTAGTTTTAATTCGTTTTTAAAGTGGGTTTGCTAGTTTAGTTTATTTTTTATTTTTTGAAAATGCTTAGTTTTAGTTTAGTTTTTATTAGTTTTAGTGTTAGTTTTAGTCTTTTTTTGTAATTTGGGTTATTTGTCAGGGGCAAGATTCAAAAAGGTCAGAAAAAGTATTGTGTAATAATAACTCAACAAAAACATCATACAATTTTAGAAATATGTATTCAACAATAACACCAGTACATAAAATGTACATGGGCACAAATATGTAAACAGTCTACACAAGACTCTGCAGTAAGTGCAAAATGTGTAAGTGACGTGTGCCAGGAAATAACTTAAATAGCCAACAAACTAAAGACGACATACATGAACAGCATGTATTCAATCCATTTTTGAGCCACACAAGACATGCTGTCAGAGTGTCAGGGAGCTCAATCTGAGAAAAGAACATGAAAAATAAAAAATAAACTCTAGAGGGTCAACACATTTAGATTAACCATCTCAAAATTAACTAGGCTACTCGATGAATTGGACTGCCCAGCATTAGATGCATATGCTGCAGCTCTATGGCAAATCATTGCAGTTGAATAGCAATACAATACTGCATATACTTGACATCATTAATTAACAGTGAATATTTTGAACACTTCAAGTACACTGAGATCCAGACAGCTGGCAAGATACTGCACCATCTCAGCTGGAAGCTGTTGTGGTTTGCTTTTCTATGTTAAGTTTACATCAACTTGTGTCCAACATGGTAAACAAAAGAATGTAAGTCCCTTGCATTAATGAATCAGCTGTTTCAGAGAGATGGCTGTACCCTAACCCTATACAAAATTCACAGCCCATTGAAATTCCTTTACCTCTTACAAAATCCACATGCCGTACCAAAAATCTACACATCTTCTATACAAAATTCACACCCTATACAAATCCCACCGCTGTACAATTTTCACACCCTAGGCCTATACTAAATTTACCCTAGGCTATACAATACTCACCTGGATTGAAGCAGCAAACATTCAGCATAAAAAATGAGATAACATTATTTAATATTTGAATCACAGCTTATATAGTGTTTTGACATTGACAACCCAACTGCATTTTACCTCAAACTTGCGACTAGTTAACTTTCTAAAGAAGGCGCAATCGCTTCTTGGGTCAACATTAACACACTGACAAAATTGTATTCAGAATTTAAAATATTTTTATACCACTTTTTAATGTGTGATTGTGTAAAAGTGTTCATGAGATACCAACCTTTCGCAAACTTGCTTTCAACGAACACACGTTTTCATGGAGACGCAGTGTGCACGGAGGGGAGGGGCTGTGTGTGTGTGTGTGTCATAGACAGTATAAGAAGTGGACAGAGCCATCTCATTGGAACTCAATTGAGACAAGTGAAGCCCATTTTTAGCGATTTTTTAGCACTTCCGTTCCTGACGCGCAGACTCAAACCGACTCAAACTAAGCTTGATGACGTGAGCAACCTGTCTGACAGATGTAAATCTTCTAGTAGCTGTGCGTGCAAACTGCCAACGTTAATTTTGCAGAGACGGCGAGCTTGAGCAAAGAGTTCTTTGGCTTGAGTGAGCAGGAGTAAGTACTCTGATTAATTATTTTGTATAGTATTTATTTTAAAATGTAATGCCAGTACGTCCCCCCGATTGCCTGCGAGCTTCTCCTCCTGTCTGTACGGTAATTTCTCTACTGTGCGACAGAGAGTCAAGTGGTTATGACGCAATCGATAGCCTATTTTTACAAAAACTGTTTCTACGGGGCCATAATGTAACATAGAAGGTAATGGAGCCCTTTATACATTGTTGTGTTTCTTTAGAAATAAATAATGGACAAATGGAGTCTTTAAACGCCTCAGATGTAAAGTTATTCGCTGTCAAAGTGACGCCAAAATGAATGGGAGTCAATGGAATGCTAACGCAAGTGAAGTTCTGCTACAAGATGGCGGCACGCGGCCAGCTTCAACTTCCGGTCGATAGATTACCCGCCTGGTGTGTGTGCATGCGCGTGTATGTGAGAGAGACGCGTGAGTGACCGAGAGACGGAGGGAGAGCAGGGAAAGGAAATGCAGCTGAACGAATACGCTGCGTGTTTTAAATAGTGTTTAAAAAAATGAATAACGAAACGCAATATGTGGCGGCCGGTGTTGATTCTGTGGCGCACCGCCACGAATTAGTCTGTGTGTGGGAAACACTGCCAGTCGGAAACTGTATGTTTATGGTCGGAAATGTCAACTCTGAAAGATATAACGTTATTTTCTCTATGCTCAATTGCTTTAGACATTGACAAAGACGAAAACTAAGGACATTTACTCTATAATTTTATTTTATTTTAGTTAGTTTTGCCAAACACACATTACAATTTTAGTTATCGTTTTTTATTAACAACAATGTTTTTTTCCCACCTAGTTTTTGTTTTTTCGTTCGTTTTTGTTAACGATTATAACCTTGGTGTATAGAAGGTAGAACTCTACTTTTAAGAGGGGCATGTATATCAAGGGCAGTGGAAATACAGACAATATATTCGGTAAGGATATCGAGAGAGCTAGTGTGTTCAGTAATATCAGAGAGATGAGTTTGTAAAGATTCAGAAAACAGTAAAGGGGATTAACAGAATTGAGGTTACGGTAGGTTATAGTGGATTTCACCCTGAGGCGGTGAAGAGGCATTTCACAGTTTAGTTCGATGAGGAGGTGATCAGACAGTCCAATTTGAGAACCAAGCACAAAAACATTATGTAGACCAGCAGTGCAGACAAGATCCAGTGTGTGACCTTTTGAGTGTGTAGCAAAATCGACATGCTGTACAAGATTGAAACATTAAAACAATGACAAAGATCACGCGATTCTGCACAAACAGTATCAACATATATGTTGAAATCACCAAGTAATATAACACAAGGGGATAAGGCAGAGGAAAGGGTTAACAGTTCATGCAGTTCACTGAAGAAATTTGAGATAGATTTAGGTGGACGAAACAGGAGAATCAAGAGCATTGGAGATGTACCAGAAACTTTGAGAACGAAATATTCAAAGGTTAAAGTCACATGAAAGTCAATAGTTTTGACTGGAATGCTGCTGCGGTAAACAGCAGCCAGGCCACCACCCCTTGATGTCAAACGAGGTTTGGCCAGGTAGCTGTATCCAGAGGGAGTGAGAAGATTTAGGTGGAAATAGTCATTAGGAGTTTTCCATGTTTCAGTGAGGAGCAATAAGTCGAAGCTTTTCTCAGTCGTGTGCAAAGCACAGTAGCCTTATCTGTGAGAGACCGACAGTTAAACAGCGCAACTGCAGGATGAAACGCCCAGTCATTGTATGTAGATTACATGTAGATTAAACAGTTTTTAATGAGGTAAGATTTATTCCACGGTGAGTAGATGGCAGCATAGAATAGCAGTATCCGAGCGGTTCAACCAGATGGAAGGAATGGCTGAAGAAGACGGGCCGTGCAATGAGAAATGGAGGCGACAGGAACAATGGACATAGTGCGGTCGCCTAGCAATCCCGAGCTCCTTGCAGAGCCTGTATGTAGTCGCATCAAGACGAGGATGAGTTTTCATGCAACGCAGTTAGAGTAGCGAGTAGTTAAGTGCCATGGGTATGTCACAGCAGAGTAATAAGCCCTGTAGCAGCCCCTCGGCGTCGACAAACGAGACAGAGAGTTTCGACGGGTGCTTAATTGTTATGTGGAAGGAGGTTGATGAACCCAAAAGTAGACAGAATGCTCACACAAGATTTATTATAGACAAAAACAGGAAAACAAAGCCCACGAGGGGGCAAAACAAGGGCAAGACAGACAAGAGATGACTAAACTAGACTAACACTGACAAACTAGACTATAACAGAAACAGGATCAAACTACTACTTAGACAAGACTCTCAACAGACTTTCAACAGACTTTCTCACGGACAGATCTCACATTGATTAACAATGAACCGGCACAGGACAGCAAACACAAGGGGATAAAATAGGGAGCAACTAATGAAGAACACAGGTGAAAGCAACAAACTAATCAGGAACACAGGTGAAACAATGATGACTAAACAAGGGTAACAAGGGGGCGGGGTAACATGAGAGACAACGCAAGCACATGAAACATGGGCCTGTCCTGATCCTGCCTCAAGACCAGGGAAAATCAGAGACAAGAAGGCAGAATCATGACAGAACCCCTCCCTTAAGGAGCGGCTTCCAGACGCTCCCTAAGGGAACACTAAACACGTGACATGACAGACGGAGACAAGGACACAAACCAACAAAACATGACAAACAACAACAACGGCAAACATGAAAAAACTATAACAGGGTTGGGATGAAAAATCAAAAACAATAAACAAGGCAGAGGAGGTGGAGGAAACACACAGTTCTTAAGGGGCAGTCCAGGGTGAACAGGTGGACTAGGGGTCTTGGGAGGACAGGACGATGGCTGATGGCGAGGGGTCCGGGCAGACTTGGATGGGGACACACGAGGAACATTCTTGGGGGAAACAGTCTGTGGTGAAGTGGTGACAGGGGCGTCCGGGGAAACAGACAGAGGTCGGGTGATAGTGGGGACCGCTGCAGCCGGCAGCGGAGCGAAGACAATGGGTGTGACAGGTGGTAAGGGAGCGGAGAAAGATGCAGACTGGGAAGCTGGGACAGGGCTGGACACATTAGCTGGGACAGGGCTGGACACATTAGCTGGGACAGGGCTGGACACATTAGCTGGGACAGGGCTGGACACGGGCATCCTCCCGTCAGCTGGGACAGGGCTGGACTCCTTAGCAGGAACAGGGCTGGACACATTAGCTGGGACAGAATCCCCGTTCTCAGAGACAGGCTCGGAACCTTCGCTCTCTGAAGCAGACTCGGACCCAGTACTCTCCATCGCCGACTCAGAAACAAAGCTCTCTGCCGTAGACATGGAGACAGCCTTCTCTGCAGCAGACTTGGGTACAGTGCTCTCAGCGGCTGCCTTGGAAACAGCATCGTCTGTAGCGTCGTCTGTGGCCGTCTCTGGAACGTCGCTTTCTGTAGCTGACTTCGGAACAGCGCTCACGGCAGCTGACTGGGATACGGCGCTCTTAGACTCAGGACAAGACATGACGGGGACTTCAAGAATTTGGACCAGACGTTTCAAGTACTCAGACATTGTCTCGGCAGCGACAAGGACAGGCATCCTTTGAGAAGCAGAAACCGACCGTAAGACAGCTTCAGCAGCTGAATCGGCCGCTGCTCTCTCTGCAGCACTCACGACTGTGGGCTCTGGAACAGCGCTTGCAGTAGCGGGCTCTGGAACAGCGCTTGCAGTAGCGGGCTCTGGAACAGCGCTTGCAGTAGCGGGCTCTGGAACAGCGCTTGCAGTAGCGGGCTCTGGAACAGCGCTTGCAGTAGCGGGCTCTGGAACAGCGCTTGCAGTAGCGGGCTCAGGATCAAGCAGAAACGAAGGACGGGAGGCTCCCTTCCTCCTCTTCTTCCTCCTAGGTCGTGGTGCAGATGCCGTTGGTAGACTGGTGAGTGGTTGGGGAACCATGGCGGAATCTGTGTCTGGCTTAGGAAGATCAGTCTCTAGGAGGGCTGATTCCGTAGCAGAGGACTCTGAAGCCGATTCCCAAGAGGTCCGTCTCCCTCGCTTGCCGAGAAGACCAACGGGAGTGGCTGGGACCTCGGGAGAAGTGGAGTGAGCCTGGTCCCCTTGAGAAACAACAGCCAGGACCCGACCCTCCAGGATCACGGGCAGCTTGGCTGGTGGCGACATGGAAGTCTGCGGCTCCTTTTGACACAAACGATCCACCACTTCTCGGAAAGGACGGTGGACCAGTCTCTCCCGTTCAGCCAGAGGAGGAGGGGTATTGAGACCCGCGACGAAGTAACGGTTGACCAGGATCTCCGGCAAGAAAAATCTCTTTCCTTCCACGACCTGGGCGTACTGTCTCAAGGTCGACTCACCCTGGGGAGGAAATGGAAGTCTTCCTCTCTTACTGTCGGCGATAGCCGACTGCCACCATAGTTCCTGGTCATCCGAATGTTGCTTGAAGGGTAAAGACATACTGTCTGCTGGGTTCTGTCCTGGCCGGTTCATTCTGTTATGTGGAAGGAGGTTGATGAACCCAAAAGTAGACAGAATGCTCACACAAGATTTATTATAGACAAAAACAGGAAAACAAAGCCCACGAGGGGGCAAAACAAGGGCAAGACAGACAAGAGATGACTAAACTAGACTAACACTGACAAACTAGACTATAACAGAAACAGGATCAAACTACTACTTAGACAAGACTCTCAACAGACTTTCAACAGACTTTCTCACGGACAGATCTCACATTGATTAACAATGAACCGGCACAGGACAGCAAACACAAGGGGATAAAATAGGGAGCAACTAATGAAGAACACAGGTGAAAGCAACAAACTAATCAGGAACACAGGTGAAACAATGATGACTAAACAAGGGTAACAAGGGGGCGGGGTAACATGAGAGACAACGCAAGCACATGAAACATGGGCCTGTCCTGATCCTGCCTCAAGACCAGGGAAAATCAGAGACAAGAAGGCAGAATCATGACACTTAATCTTCTTTATTCCGCTCGCTTTGAGCGCCATTAACCGTGACTTCGATAAACGTTGTGTTGTAGCACCGTGAAACTACATAAAGAAACAATATACTCATAAATAAAAACGTATGTACAAATGACAGATTACTTAAACAAATACACATTTACAGATACCCAAAAGGCAAATAAATTATTACATACATGAGAAATTAACCAAAAGAGCTCGACAAATAACACGTGCCATACGAAATTATATATTACTTTAAAATACAACATGCAAACACACAATAAAGACACATACCTCGCTCCGCTTGCCAAAGGGTACTAAAAGAACCAAACGTAAAGTGCATCCACCTTTTTACAATATATATTTCAAACTTTTGTAAACACCACGTGAGAACCACAATGTGCTCCTCGTCCGCACCTCTTTCTTCTCCCTGAGTTACAGCTTACGTTATGTAGAGAGCGTGCGTGCACGCACACAACACGTTTAAAGGGAACACACACATACATATTTTTGCGGTCATTTACACTCCCACCAATTATGAAATGATGAAAGAACAGGACAAACTGTGAATGAATCAGAACATGATTTCTGAACATCAATATGACCGCCTTCAAACAGTTTATATGCATGCAAAGTCTAAAAATGTTAGGTTTTATAGAACTTAATTACATGGTCTGATGCAATGGAATCACAAAGCAGTGGTTGATTGCTCATTTTCAATAAGTACCACCAATTTTTGGATGGGCCTTTCAATGACTGTAGGCTTGGAGCATTGATTTTGTTTTCGTTCCCCTAACTGCAACTTGACTCGCCTTACAAGACCATCACTTCCTTCACTGGTTCTCACCACTCGGCCTAATTGCCACTGACCTCTGGGAAGCATATCGTCTTTGATGACTACAACATCATTCACTTGAAGGTTACGGCGAGGAATATGCCATTTCTGACGTGCTGCAATGTTGAGAAGGTCTTCCTTCTTCCAACGATTCCAAAATTGTTCGATTAGGTATTGAACTCTGCGCCATCTTTTAGTGGCATACACATCTTGTTTTACAAACTCTCCTGGAGGTGGAAGAGCAACATCAGACTTCATCATTATCAGATGGTTTGGGGTCAATGGTTCGAGTGAATTTGGATCATTAATCCCATCTACCGTTAGAGGGCGGCTGTTTACAATGGCCATTGCTTCATAGAACAGCGTTCTGAGTGATGCGTCATCAAGCCTGCCTGGGCATAAAGCAAGTGTGGCATTGAGTACATTTCGCACAGTTCGTATCTGGCGCTCCCAGACACCTCCAGCATGGCTTGCAGAAGGAGCATTAAAGACAAACTCGCATTGCCTTTCAAGATCTCTAAGGCGTTGGTGTCAATCTCTTTCAGTGATTTTGCGAATTCATTTTTAGCTCCAACAAAGTTAGTGCCGTGGTCACACTGAAGTTTGCGAACTGCTCCTCTGAGGCTGATAAAGCACCTTAGGGCATTGATAAAGGAGTCTGTAGATAGGTCCTCAATCATTTCAATATGGACTGCACGAGATGATAGACAAGTGAATAATAGGCCATATCTCTTAAGCTCCTTACGAGCTCTCTTCACAATAAATGGCCCGAAACAGTCCATACCACAGTACGTGAATGGAGCGGAAACCTCAACACGTTCTCTGGGAAGTTCTGCCATACGCTGTTCTTCAGCTGGTCGTCTGAGTTTCCGACATTGCACACACTTGTGTATGAACTTGGCGATGGACTTACTGCCTCCAATGATCCAGAATCCATTCATTCTTAACTCCATTTGAGTTTGGCTTCTTCCCTGGTGACGAACTTTGGTGTGGTAATATGACAGAATTAGTTTAGTGATGTGGTTACCTTTTGGAAGTATTACAGGATGTTTTAGATCTTGACTGAGAGATGAGTGTTTTAGCCTCCCACCAACACGGAGGATGCCATTGTCCAAAATAGGATCCAGAGGGTACAGTGCGCTTGAATTTGGTAGAGCTTCTCCTCTTTCAATTATTTGCATTTCTTTTGAGAATGCTTGCTGCTGTACAAGCTTGATGACCACCTTAGCAGCTCTCTCACGTTCTTCAACTGTCACATGATCACCGTTGTACATCTGTTTGTGGCCCAATCTGTTTATTCTTGCAACCACCCTTAGAAGCATAGACCAAGAAGAGAATCGACTTAAGCGACTGAGGATGTCTGCTCCGTCTCTGACTGAGGTCACGAAGGTTTGGACTAATTTAACTTCAGGATCACCGACAAGCAGGTTCACAGGTGTGTATGGTGTTGCATTTACTTCCTGTTCCCACAGGAATTTGGGTCCTGATAACCACATTGATGTAGAGATGGCAGACGCATTAAGCCCTCTAGATGCATAATCAGCAGGGTTATCTGTTGTATTTACGTAACACCAATGACTAGGATCTGTGACATCTTGAATCAGCTGCACTCGATTTGCGACAAAAACATGAAACCTACGGGCTTCGTTGTTAATGTATGCTAAAACGACCTGCGAGTCTGTCCAGAAGAACTCTTGGTCAATCTTCATTTCCAGCTCATTTTTCAGCATGACACTCATTCTGGCAGATATGACAGCGGCTGAGAGCTCTAACCTGGGAATGCTTATGACCTTTGTAGGTGAGACCCTGGCTTTAGCCATCACCAGACTGCAGTGGACTTCACTCTTGTCATTTTTGAAGCGGAGGTAGGAACAAGCACCATATCCTACATTACTCGCATCAGAGAAGTGGTGTAACTCTGTTCTGACTATGTCACTGAAGGTATGTGGGTGATAACATCTTGGTATCAATACTTCCTTGAGTTTCAGAAGATCGTTTTTCCAACCCACCCATTGAAAACGCAAGTCATCAGGAAGTTCGTCGTCCCATTCAGTACCTCTACGACACAGTTCTTGTAGGATACACTTTCCCTGTAGAATAAATGGGGCGACAAACCCAAGAGGGTCATATAGAGAGGCTATAACAGACAGAATACCTCGGCGAGTCGATGGTTGATCCTTAAGGTCAATGCTGAAACTGAATGTGTCATCCTTTGTTGACCATTGAATGCCGAGTACACGTCCAGCTGGTGTTGCTTCAAGATTAAAGTCAAGAGGCTTTGATGTTGTTGCCTTTTCTGACGGGTTTAAACAACCCAGAACGTCTTCCTTATTTGAGTTAAATTTGTGAAGCCGTAAACCTCCATGTTTACACACTCTTTGAGCTTGCATTATTAGCTCTTTGGCTGCACTGGTTGAGGGAACACTGGTTAACCCATCATCCACATAAAAGTTCTTCTCAATGAATGCTGAGGCTGAAGGATAGTTAACCTTGTACTGCTGTGCCAGATACTTTAGGCCGAAATTGGCACACCCAGGTGAAGACGTGGCGCCAAAGAGGTGGACTGCCATGCGATATTCTTGAGGCTCTTTCTCCAAGTCTCCACCCTCCCACCATAAGAATCTCAGGTAATTGCGTTCATCAGGTGGGACGAGAAACTGGTGAAACATCTTCTCTATGTCACAGGTAACTGCAACTGGCTCCTTTCTGAAACGGCACAGCACTCCCACCAAGGAATTGGTTAGATCAGGCCCAGTTAGAAGTGTGTCATTTAGAGATATACCACGAAACTTTGCTGAACAATCGAATACCACCCTCAGCTTGTTTGGTTTCTGAGGGTGGTACACTCCATGGTGTGGGATGTACCACACTGTCTCTCCACTTAGTATAGCTGGAGCTTGTTCTGCATCACCCTTGATAATCATCTCTTCCATGAAAGCCTTGTAGTGATCATAATACTGTTTATTGGACTTGAGCCGTTTCTTTAGGTGTTGTAGTCGAGCAGTTGCTAGCCCTTTGTTGTTGGGTAGTGAAGGTCGGCTGCTGCACTTAAATGGGAGAGGAAGCTCGTAATGTCCATTATCCTTCTGATGAATATTGGCACTGAGGTGCTGTATGAAACGAACATCCTCTTGTGACACACATTTATCCTCATAAGCTTTCTCATTGAAATCTGACTCAAGAATTTTCAGGATCTCATTGGGCGATGGGACAGGTATTTCCTTTACTGCGACACGGTGGACAAAACTCTGATTTCCTTGTCGGTCAAGGTGTGGATTAGACAGGCCTATAATACTCCACCCAAGCACAGTTCTTTGCGCGAAAGGCTCATTTGCACCACCTGTAATGGCTTCCAAGGGAGCTAGAGCAGATGGGCAGTCAAATCCAATTAAAAGTCCGACTTCACAGTTCAAAAGTGGTGATAGCTGACTTGCTAAGTGTCTGAGGTGACTCCACTGAAGCGCTGTGTGCTTGGTGGGGATATACGACTTGTCCACTGGAATGAAGTCTCTTGTGTATGCTTGCTGTAGTGGTATAGAACTTGCAGATTGTAGTCCTCTTACTTTAAGTCCACAGACTCTCTTACTGGCAGTGATCGTGTCAGCAGCTGTCATGGTGCTGAGCCTCAATTGCACAGGTTGTGAGACAACATTCAAACTTTCAAGAAGATCTTCCAAGATGAAACTTGAGTCGCTCTGGGTGTCAAGTAGAGCATAAGTTAGTACTTCTCTTTGGGGTTCGTCCACTGTAGAGATGAAAACTGGCACAATGCTGGAAGTAGCAGGAGAACATTGAGTGAGTGCGTGGGTCATGACTTTATGAACTTCCTCATTTGCTTGAACATTTGTAGATGCCCCTTTAGGGTCCTTTGAAGGAGCTTTATCCCTTTCTTCATGTAAGCAGGTAGGATGACTTCGACCACACGTACCACATGTATGTCTTCTTCTACAGTCTTTACTCATGTGTCCCTTTCTGAGACATCCGAAACAGAGGTGGGTTTCATGAATGAAGGCTTTCTTTTCTTCAATAGTCTTTCCAGCAAATGTAGAGCATTGAGCAATGTGATGTTTTTCATCCTTGCAGAAAAGGCACGGTGTCTTTGGCTTAGAAATGTACATCTCTGGTCTTTTTGAGCTTAAGTCGTTCACTTGGACCTTTGTACTGAGAGCCTTAGCACGTTTGGGGAACCTTTCATCTGTGTTCCTTTGATTCACAAATAGCGCAGAGGTTATAAGGTTACAAGCTATTTTTGCTTCCTTTTGCAGAAATTCTGTGAAGCATTTGAAACTTGGATAGTCACCTGATGTGTCTAGCTCTTCCACCACGATTCGGTTCCACTTTCTCACAATCCATTCGGGGAGTTTCTTTAACAGCTTGTGGTTTTCTTCAGAATCATTTAGGATGGCTAATCCTTTTACGTGAGAAATTGCCTCGACACAACCTTGTAGGAAATCTGTGAAATCTCGTAATGCCAGTGGGTCATTTGCTCCAATTTTGGGCCATCTCATCAGCTTGTCTCGAAACGCTCTTTGGATGACGAACGAGTTCCCGTACCTTTCCTGTAACACTTTCCAGGCACCTTGATACGCATTCTCAGAATTTCTGTAGAAATATCCCTCCACCGCTTTGCGAGCTTCCCCAGCAAGGTAATTCTTCAGATAGAACATTTTTTTCACCAGAAGGAAGAGGTTTTCGATCGATGAGGGCCATGAATGACATCTTCCAATCTATGAATTTTAAAGGGTCACCAACAAAGACAGTGGGTTCTGGAACTGGCAGCCGATGTGTGCTTAGTGAGTTTGCTATTGCTTGAGCAAGATCTGCAGTTTCCTGAGGTGATGTAACTTCATATCCTTCACATGATGCTTGCTGAGGTCGGAACAACTGTGCTTCAGGGTTCAGTTGAGATGTAAGCTCTGTCCTTTGGCAGCCAGTGTGAATGCTAGGGCCTTCGTCATCTTCACAGCAATGAAGGTTGCCTTCCAAATCGTTATACACCTTGACACGAGCTGCTGCTACTTTAACTTCTTTGTCAACTTGTAGCTGTTGTAGCCGCTTCTTTTCCTCAACTAGCCTTAACTGCATTTCAGCCTCCTTCTGCTTTATCTCCGCTAACATTCTCGATTCACAAAGCTTCCAGTCATGCTCCATCTTATCAAGCTTAGCTTGTTGATTGTGAATTTGAGACTTTAGAAGTCTTTGATTGGTTATCGGATCCCAGTGATGACTCTGAAACGACTGTGTTTGTTACTGTACATCCAAAGACGGATCCATATTCATCCTTATTCAGCACCTGCCTTACTCTTTCCTTCACAAGTTCTTCGTTGTAACTTTCATTAAATGTTTCCAGTCGTTTACTGACAAGATCAGTGATCTCTGCAGTTAGTGCAGCGCAGGCATCCATACGTTTAACAATGTCTGGAGTAGTAGTGTGGTTACGCAGAATCGGGTCATAACGCTGATAGACTGAATCATGTCTGCCTTGAATGTCCTGCTGTATTTGCTCCAGGTCTTCACGTGTACAGAACGTTTTCAAATTTGATCTAGCCTCTCTTGCAGCCTGCTTCCAGGACTCATATGTCTTATGGAAGGACCTTTCCTGTTTCTTTGCTTCGAGCTCATGCATCTCTCGACCTTTCTCTGTTAACCCTCTGAGGTCTGAGCTGTTTTCTGGGCCTGGAGGTGTTCTGACATGCTCTGACATTTGTGTTTTTTTCTGTTACTAGTGACATTTTCATGGCTAAAGTCTAATTACACTGTATTCAGCACAAACTCTGCTACAATAATATATCAGCAGCATGTATGTAAAAGTTTGTAGTTTTGAGATAATGACATTTATGCGTGGTTTGTGAAAATACAAAAAAAAATTGTCACTGAAATAAGGCCATGAAACCCATACTGATTATTTCTTCACAAGACTTTTGAAAATTGTATGACGTAGCCTAGAATATTTGCTCCAAAACTATGTGAAAATCACCCTGACTGCTCATTCAGATAAGACAATATATTGATTTAAAATTTCTAAGACGTGTTTTGTGTGACAAAGCCATATTCGAAGAGGCGTGATCATCTCATGAATATGTAAGCTTTTAACACCTGAGAAAGACAAAGACACTCCCCTAACTGCCCTATTAGGAGCGATCAGGCCCTGTCATTCAGAGCAACCTTGCACAAAGAATGAGGAGATTTAAAAAAGAATGGCTTTTAGATTGTTTGGATTTATTTACAACACAACATAATCCAAAAATACAAATGACAAAAGAGCACATTGAAAACAATGATCCAAAGACAGAGACCTTTGTGCCATTCCTAAAAACATTGTACATACCATTTCCAAGGTGTTTGATTTTCACTTTACCATGTTCATGTACAGAGACTCATGTGAATGTTGAAGTCAGCAGGACTCAGTTGCATCTGGTCCCTGAAAGAAAAGAAAAAAGTGAACATACTGGTATCAAGAGAAACTAGGCCTGCACGATTTTGGGAATACATTTTAGATTTTTCTGGTTAAAATTGCTTTTTAAAATTCACAGAATACACACACACACACACACACACACACACACACACACACACAAATGTTTCCAACAATATATAATATAAAGAACACCATATTTGTTGTGCCTTGTAGGCATAAGCTATGTGCAGTACTGCATAAAATAATTTTATTTTACAAAGCAGCCTATAAATCTTCCAAAAGATTTCAGTAACAATGCTAGAGAAAAATATATTGATTATCTTATGTTACTTCAAATGTTTCCATTCGTTATGATGATATGAAATGAGATAATAGTAAAAACATAAAGCCTAATGTTTGGTGCATTTTTCCTTTCAAACGCAATCGCGCTCCAAAATATGATACATTCAAACCCACAGCGCGCTCCAAAATATTAAACATTATGGTTATACATATCTATGCTTGAGCAGATATCCACAAACAGTATTTAACAGTAAACACGGGTCTAAATAGTATAATATTCACCATATATCTAGCAACAGTTCAACTGCAATGTGAAGTTTATGCAACAATACCATAAACTAATAAGTAAGAATTTCTTACCTTACATCTTTCTTGTCTTCAAATCGCGTTCTTCTTCTTCTGATGTAAATCCAATGTAAGCTCACAGCGCGTCTTCCAAACTCGACGAAAAGCAGAGACTTGTGAAGTGTTTTGGTGTTTTGTGTTTGAGGTAACGAGGGCGTTCGCGTCCCATGTGGAGATTTGCATGTGAATCTCTTTTGCGCGAGTGGGCGTGGCCGAATTAAAAGTAATTAGCAAGCGTTTGAGATACTGGACATCCTGTTGGTTTTATACAAATTACTTAAACAGAGAATATTTGTTTTCAGTTTGAATCCGATCATTTAAAAGTACACACTTAAATGTGTATAAAGGTGTATGGCTCATAAATGTGTGAGAAGGATTCGCTGAGTTTTGTTTCAGTTTATAGACGTGCTCAAGAAAAAAAAGTTCACCGCGACGGAGAGGCAGAACGCACACCCTGTTTATTTTCTTTATTTTACAAAAGCACAATGTTTTGATTTGATTGTAAGTGGACACATACAAAAGTAGAAATATCACAGATTCTTTTTTTATATTTCTTTTTTCTGTATAACCATAAATGACGGAGTAATTTAAGTTTATGTTGCTGCTATGTGAAAAAAATCCAGCAAAACGCGTCGGCGCGTTTCTCGACCTCAGAGGGTTAAGCTTCTTTCACGTGAGCTTGCTCTGATCTGTTGCACTGGTGGGTTACTTATTTCTTCAGCTGGAAGTGGCATCTCCTCAACTGATTCAACTTCCTTTTCAGGTGGGTTTTCCATGGCCTCTTTAAAGTTGTTTGCTTCTTTAAACTGGGCAGCTTAAGCTATAAGTGATACCATTTCCATCAGACCTCTAAAATGTAAGCACTCAAAATGTTAGCAACGAGAATCAACACAAATGCATAACTGTAAACACTTTTAACGTTTAAATATTTCCCTTGTAATAGATCAGAAATTTCAGTGTTTACAAACAGTAATAAAGTTAACTATACTCTTTGTGTATGACTTTTTAAATGTCCAAGATAAATCTTCAACAATCGACGTTCAAATTTAACACACACGTTTTTTATAGTCTTTAAATAATCAAGTAAACTTGAATATTTTCTTGAGATTTGACTTATTCAATTTAAATGTCTCTTGTAGTCTTATCCTTCAAAAAATTCTTCTTTCCATTTGAACATGTCAACTTACAGAGTTCCAATGAATGGATGCAGCTCACGTGGGAATACGATTTAACTCACAGTCTCAATCTCATCTGTAATGTTAAACGGTGCCTTGCTACCACCTTGCGATCTTTCCCTTTAAGCAGTTATAATGACGTCACGATCCGCTGTGACTGCGCAGACGTCCGCAGCGCCGTGCTGATCCTCGTGCGGCGTTTTGATGAACTCTCTCGAACAGGGCAGCAGCGAAGCGATGCAGAGTCCCGATAAGCGTCGAGTTTCACTGTAGCAGCCCCTCGGCGTCGACAAACGAGACAGAGAGTTTCGACGGGTGCTTAATCTTCTTTATTCCGCTCGCTTTGAGCGCCATTAACCGTGACTTCGATAAACGTTGTGTTGTAGCACCGTGAAACTACATAAAGAAACAATATACTCATAAATAAAAACGTATGTACAAATGACAGATTACTTAAACAAATACACATTTACAGATACCCAAAAGGCAAATAAATTATTACATACATGAGAAATTAACCAAAAGAGCTCGACAAATAACACGTGCCATACGAAATTATATATTACTTTAAAATACAACATGCAAACACACAATAAAGACACATACCTCGCTCCGCTTGCCAAAGGGTACTAAAAGAACCAAAACGTAAAGTGCATCCACCTTTTTACAATATATATTTCAAACGTTTGTAAACTCCACGTGAGAACCACAATGTGCTCCTCGTCCGCACCTCTTTCTTCTCCCTGAGTTACAGCTTACGTTACGTAGAGAGCGTGCGTGCGCGCACACAACACGTTTAAAGGGAACACACACATACATATTTTTGCGGTCATTTACAAGCCCAGAGTTAAAACTCTAAGCAGTGCTGGGACTGGGACGTTGCGTGCAGTATGCATAATTAGACTGCAGACATGTAGAAACAACACAACATCACTGGCAATTGAAGAACGCACTTCTCTTGCAATAAAGTGCAAGAAAGCAGCAAGACTTTCAGCGCTAATTATGCCCGATCAACGCAGTATGAAGACCTTATCAGAAAAATTTAATGATAGGGGGTAACCGACCATTCAAAAAACTGTCCACGATAGATAAGCGAGGGAGTGGAGACTCACCAGCCACCTACGTAGAAGGTACAGTGGAGTAGCGCGAAGATCGGCAGACAGCAGCAGAGTAGTGTGAGTTGGATGAGTGCCAGTGATGAGTTGGAAAGTTGTCAGTGTCCGCGTTATATATCCACAGTAAAATCCACAGGGAAATGACAATAATAAAGTCCAAGCAAACGTCCAGTTCAGCAGGGAAGGAGATGACACTGTAGACGCGAAACAAACAAACAAACAAAAGTTCCAGAGAGAAGCAGCAGCAAGGCGCGCACATTGTACTCTCACCGGAAACGGAAGTCCTTCCAGAAACGTAAGTCCAATCTATTGAATAATTACACACCCATTTAATATAAACTGATAAGAGTTGAATATTTGACATTTCATAAACTATAAGTTCTGCTGACAGGAGAATATGGTTCTGATCACCAGTTGATCTATCGGCCATCTAACATATACTGAGGATCATAAGCAAATAGATTTGTATCTCCTGAAGGAAATAATCGTGTTCGAGTAACTTTGGGTTTTAGGTTCTGAGTTAAAGAAGTGCTGTTGACACTCGACACATTGTTTTCTACACAACAATATTCTTCTTTTCTTTTAGAGAGAGTGACTCTTATACATAAATACATACACTATATTGCCAAAAGTATTGGGACTGAATTCAGGTTTTCCAATCACTTATCCTATCCAATATAAAATCAAGCACCTAGGCATGCAGACTGCTTCTACAAACATTTGTGAAAGAATGGGTCACTCTCAGGAGCTCAGTGATTTCAAGCTTTGTACCGTGATCGGTTGCCACCTGTGCAATAAGTCCATTCGTGAAATTTCCTCACGACTAAATATTCCACTGTCAACTGTTAGTGGTATTATAACAAAGTGGAAACAATTGGGAACAACTGCAACTCAGCCACAAAGTAGTAGGCCACGTAAAATCACAGAGTGGGGTCAGCGCATGCTGAGGCTCACAGTGCGCAAAAGTCGCCAACTTTCTGCAAAGTCAACAGCTACAGACCTCAAAACTTCATGTGGCTTTCAGATTAGCTCAAGATCAGTGCATAAAAGAGCTTCAGGGAATGGGTTTCCATGGCCGAGCAGCTGCATCCAAGCCTTACATCACCAAGTGCAATGCAAAGCATGGAATGCAGTGGTGTAAAGCGTGGGATGCAGTGGTGTAAAGCTTGGGATGCAATGGTGTAAAGCATGCCGCCACTGGACCCTAGAGCAGTGGAGACGTGTTCTCTGGAGTGACAAATCGCGCTTCTCTGTCTGGCAATATGATGGAAGAGTCTGGGTTTGGTGGTTGCCAAGAGAACGGTACTTGTCTGACTGCATTGTGCCAAGTGTAAAGTTTGGTGGAGGGTGGATTATGGTGTGGGGTTGTTTTTCAGGGGTTGGGCTTGGCCCCTTAGTTTCAGTGAAAGGAACTTTAATGCTTCAGCATACCAAGACATTTTGGACAATTTTATGCTCCCAACTTCTGACATGACTGTGCACCAGTGCACAAAGCAGGTCCATAAATACATGGATGAGTGAGTTTGGTGTGGAGGAACTTGACTGGCCTGCACAGAGTCCTGACCTCAACCTGATAGAACACCTTTGGGATCAATTAGAGCGGAGAATGCGAGCCAGGCCTTCTTGTCCAACATCAGTGCCTGACCTCACAAATGTGCTTCTGGAAGAATGGTCAAAAATTCCCATAAACACACTCCTAAACCTTGTGGAAAGCCCTCGCAGAAGACTTGAAGCTGTTATAGCTGCAAAGGGTGGGCCAACTCCATATTAAATAGGGCTGTGCAAAAATATCGATACTGCTAACTATCGCAATATTTTTTTCACAATAGTGTATCGATATTCCAACTTCAAGTATCAATACTTTTTTTTTTGAAATCATGGTTTAAACGGATTTAAAATGACGCGTGTGTTACGATTACCAGTGAGAGTGTCCATCATAACCACCAGATGCCAGATGGCACTCTTCCCCACACTATTGTCATTCCCTAATGAAACTACATTTCCCATAACTCTCTGCCTGGACTCATCATCCCTGATTGCATCCACCTGTGTCGCATTACCTTGTTTAACTCACCCTTTAATAGCCTGGTTTTCACATTCATTCCCTGCAAAGTCTTGTACGTATAACACTGTTCCAGTGTTTGTCCATTTCGATCATCTCCCTGTTTTCTGTTTTTTTTCCCTGTTCGCCTGTCTCTTGGATTACTCTCTTCATCTGTGTTCCTGTGCCCTGTTATTGTTTGGACTGATTACCCTGTTCTTTTAATGGGAAACCAGTGGGCCTGTTATTCGGTTTATGATCTTGGATTTTCCCATTAAAAACTGCATTTGAATTCTCAACCTTTGTGTCTCAGAGCACACATTACAGCGTGTCACATGGTAACAAAGCTCACGAAGACAAGGAATACATAGGATTACTTTCAATAAACAAACTCTTTTAAAGATTTTTTTGGATCAAAGCTATCCCAGTTTTCCTAAAATATTTTGAACAGATCAAAACCAAGATTGGACTTTTTGATCTAAGCCGATTTCAGAATCCTTTTCTTTTTTCATTTTTTCAACTCATTTTCAAGATTTGATCCAATCCGATAGTCGAAATCTGATCAAATAACTTTTAAACAACTGGGCCCAGCTCGTAAGGAGAGACTCCATGAACTGAACTGAGTGTGTCAGATAAGAAAGACAAAATGTGCACAACAGTGGGTCTCCAGAACCAGAGATGAGAACCACTGATTTTAGAATAATTTACAACAGCTTTAAACATGACTGGGCATATCATAATCAAGGACCAGAACAAACCGTTTTATAATAGACATAATTCTGGTCCTGTCTTCTGATTGGTCAGTCCAGTGTTCCAGTGGTGATCTAGTAACTGCGATGTGAAACATCTGTTTAGCTGCTATTGTGTTTATCACTGCACAGCATCATAGAGATCAGCTACTAACATTAGTTTACATGTAACCACTAGATCTACGAGCAGACACTTCATGGATTTGACTACTGAATGAATGAATCTCAAACCTACTTAGTGTGAACGCAAAGTCTGCTTGGGCAAAAATAGTTAATACTAGTAGTAAGATTTTAGGAATTCAGCAGAGTCACCCTACCACCATGTTTAATCATCAGGTAGTTAGAAAAGCCCAATCCATCTTAATGGTTAGTTTGTTCCCATCCGCTCTATTCTAAGTTTCAGTTTTTACCTTCAGGATCTCGGTTAAGATTTCCCTCTGTTAGGAGTAACAGATACAAATATTCATTTATTCCTACTTCTATTTCTTTGTTAAATTCAAGCATGGGGGGAGTAGGTGGAAGTATGTAGTTGTTTGGGCCTGTTGTTGTCTTGTGTAGATATTATGACATTTTTTTATGTATTGTAAATTGTCTTTTTTGTATGCTGGTCTTGCTGTAAAACCAATTGCCCGTCGGGGACATAAATAAAGAAAGAAAGAAAGAAAGAAAGAAAGAAAGAAAGAAAGAAAGAAAGAAAGAAGACAGACAGAAAGAAACCTCAGTATGTTCAGCTGACAGTTTGCGTCCATCAGTCCATCAGAGAGCAGCTTCACTCCTGAATTCTGCAGGTCATTGTCACTCATGTCCAGCTCTATCAGATGGGAGTTTGATGATTGTAGAACTGATGCCACAATTTCACAGCTCTGACCAGTGAGTTCACATCCTGCCAATCTGAATAGAATAATAAAAAAATTAACAATTACACATCAATTAACAGTGGTGTAAGGTAACAAAGTAGAAATAGTTTCTATGCACTTAAATAGTTCCTGTACATAACTATACTCCGAATGATCCAAAACTGTGCAGCTGTAGCATGAGAGCAGAGAAAGAAAGGCCTTCCATGCAGTAATGCTGAACTTGTTCACGCCGGTGATAAACACAATGAGAAGTGTTTGCACCATTTGAATTCAACACTACTATGATATGGGACCTTAAAGGCAGTTTCTAACACTAGAAATACTGTAGAAATAACAAATTTAATTTCCCCCAAGAAATCATTTGGTGAAATATCTTCATTTGTAATCATTTTTAATTGAATTAAAAATTAAATTCAATACAGAATTGCAGTCAAGAACCTGATGAAAGATCAATACCTCTCAAATTGTCATAATTAAACACAACCCTATATAATTTAAGAAATTAACTTTTTACTTTTACTTTGTTGTGGTTAATAGTAGTGACAGTAATAGTTATGGTTTGACTATATACTGTAGTATTTAGTAAATTATCTATTATTAGTATTTACTTTCTTTAAAGGTCCCATGGCATGAAAAGTTAACTTTTTTAACATTAATATGAGTTCCCCTAGCCTGCCTATGGTTCCCCCAGTGGCTAGAATTTGTGATAGGTGTAAACCAAGCCCGGGGTATCCTGCTTCGCCTTTGAGAAAATGAAAGCTCAGATGGGCGAATCTGGAATCTTCCCCTTATGACGACATAACCTCCCCTTACCTCCCCTTTCTCTGCTTTACCCACATAGAAAATTTGGCCCGCCCATGAGAAAATGAGCTACGCAAGCGCGACATTGGTTTTTCCTCGAGAGACATCATGGCTTGCAAACGAGTGAAGCATGGCAGTTGCTCAGTGTTTGGATGTACAAATGAACACAAAAGTATTTTTTTTAGTTCCTTCATCCGAGCCTCTGAAGAAACAGTGGGTTATGTGAATTTCTGATGTGTAATTGTTCAAGTTCATGTTTCAAGTTCAATTGTTCAACATCATGTTTACACTGGAGAAAGCATTAGTGAGAGTGCAGAAACTGCGTTGCAATGATACTATCTTTATTCACGTGATCAACAGACTGTCATCTGCTCAATGCTCATCACTGCAACCTTTTATGTGATGGGAATAGATCTAAATACTTTAAAAACTTCTCACGATTCGTTAATCTTGATAGCTGTAATAGTAAAAGTATTCGAGAGAGTTCCACATGTAATGCTAGCTATTTCATATGCAAGCATGTCAGCCAATCACAGCAGTGGGCGTTTACACTGAAGTCTCACAGCAGACACGCCCCTTCAAAAAGAGCGTTCAAATCAGAGGCTAAAATCAGGCTAGGAAAAATGCCTTTTATTTCTAAATTATGACAATTTTTTATCTAAAAAACATACTAACATTATAAGGGCACCCCAGGAAACATTATAAAATAATAAAATAATCCATGCCACGGGACCTTTAATATTGAAAAAGAAAAAAACACTGAAAATAATTCACTGGAATATATCGGCCAGATTGGTTGTTTTTTTCCAGGCAGGGCAAAATTGCAGGGGATGTTTCCTTGTTTCCTTGACAATTTTGATTCCCACAGTACACACAGCTTGTTGAGGCAGGCATTTTTACGTATTTCTGTGTGCATTTGGATTTGCACAATTTGTTGTTATGATATACTACTGTCAGATTATTTAATAACAAAGAGATTCCACTTTAATTTGTTTATCTTAAAAACATACATTATGATTTGACATGCAATCTCTCATGTGTGGACATAATGGGGAGAGAACATCCCTATTGCAATACATGCTTCATTGACTTCATCGTCATCATAATCATCATCATCATCTTGCAGTGAAATAGATGAACCCAGAATATAAACGCAACATGCACAGTTTCATGTAATTTTTTCCCATAGGAATTTATATGCAATTAAGCGCATTGTATTCAGGGTTTCAAAATCTTTTCAAATTTCAATTTCAAACTTTCAAATTCAGGGTTTGTCTGCTTGCCTGTATGCATCATCATTACGGTGTATACTGAATTTGTTATATTAAAATCACTTTGTGCATTAAGGCACGTTAAGCAGTTTCATGTTAAGTGTTTTAGAATATCCCAATGTTTTTAGTGATTGAAAAACCTCAGTATCTTCAGCTGACAGTTTGGGCTCTTCAGTCCACGAGAGAGCAGCTTCACTCCTGAGTCATGAAGGTTATTGTTACTCATGTCCAGCTCTATCAGATGTGAGTTTGGTATCTGCAGGGCCAAAGCCACAGTTTCACAACAGGTGTCATCGAGAAAACATGAGGTGAGTCTGTAAAAACAGGATATTTGTCCATGTCATTTACTGTGTTTATCTTGTAGTGCTTGTAGTAAGAGTGACAGGTTTTGTCATATTCTCTATTAACATTAAAACTTACTAGAAAAAAATATAAATGTCCTTTATGCTGGAACTGATGTGACAGTCAAGTGAAAATAACTTTCAAACGTATGTTTATAAAATCACTGTGTATTAAATTTGAGTAAGTACAGATTTTACTCTACAAAATCAGTAAAAACATGATACTTCACACTGCATCTTACGCAAAACTTGATTGTCAGAGTTAAAAACGTTGATTAAACAGCTGTCAACAAGTCACTAACTTTGCTATTCTGCAGCATCTCACAGCTGGCAAGAGACTTGTGTAGTCTCCTGAATCAGTCTTGAACCTCCTCAGGTCGAGATCATCCAGCACCTCCCCTGACATCAGCAGCATGTGAGGAAACAATGAGCACATGGAAGATGAGAGTCTTCTTCCTGGATATGATCTTAAGTATCTTAGGATTTCTGTATTTAATGAATTGTCATTGAGCTCCAGTAAGCAGTAGAACAGGTTGACTGAATATTCAGCTGAGATGTCCTCATTTTGTAATTTTTCTGCAATGTATTTGGTTATTTTTGTGACGCTGTCTTTGCTGTCTTCAGTGTGTGTGAACAGGCCTCTGAGCAGTTTCTGATTGTATTCCAGTGAAATGCCCATCAGAAACCGTAAAAATAGGTCTAAATGTCCTTTGTGACTTTGCATCGCTTTCCTAACAGCCTTCTTTAGTAAATCATGGAGAGCAATATTTTTGTCTGGCTTTTTGAAGTCAGACTCACTCTCATTCTTGTTGGCTTTGAGCAGTCTTGTAAACTGAAAATGAAACCGACGATTAGATCTGACCTCTCTTTGTGTTTCTTCACTAAAAAACTCCAGTTCATCCATGTTCTTCTTCAGGTAGCAGAGGAACACATGCACTGCAGCGAGGAACTCTTGAATACTCAGATGTACGAAGCAAAAGACCTTCATCTCATGACGTCCAGCCTCTTGCTGAAAGATCTCAGTGAGCATTCCTGTGGACTCAAAGTCTTCACTCACATCAATACCACATGCTTTCAGATCTTCCTCATAGAACACTACATTTTCTTTCTTCAGTTGTTCAAACGCTAGTTTAGCTAACTTCAAAATCATTGTTTTATTGGACTCTAAGAGCTTGGTACGTTCTCTTTCTGTTTTTCTGTCATGCTTCTGGCTCTTCATGTTCATCTGTATCAGCAGGAAGTGGATGTACATTTCAGAGAGTGTCGTGTTGATGTTCTCTACATTGTTTCCAATAGGGGCGTCCTGAAGAACTGTGGCTGTGATCCAACAGAACACGGGAATGTAACACATGATGTAGAGACTACGAGATTTCTTAATGTGTGAGATTATTCTGGAGGCCTGAGTCTCATCTTTGATTCTCTTTCTGAAATACTCCTCCTTCTGCTGGTCAGTGAATCCTCGCACCTCAGTGAACAACCCTACATACTCAGGAGGGATCTGATTGGCTGCTGCTGGTCGTGATGTCACCCAGACGTGAGCGGATGGAAGCAGAGTCCCGTTCACCAGACTTGTAAACAGTTCATCTATAGATGATTGCTCCTCAACACTCGTCACCATTCCACTGTCAAAATACAAAGTCAGTCGACTCTCATCTAGTCCATCAAAGATGAACGCAAGCTTACAACTAAATATCTTACACATCTTTGCTGTTTCCAGGTCCTTCAGTTCTGGATTAAATTTCTGTAGAAACTCATGCAGACTGATCTCTCGGGCTTTAATGCAGTTCATCTTTCGGAATGGAAGCAGGAAAACACAGTCTATATCCTGATTGGCTTTTCCTTCTGCCCAGTCCAGAATGAACTTGTGCACTGAGACCGTTTTTCCAATGCCAGCGATGCCTTTGGTCAGCACAATCTTTTTCTTATTTTTGTTCAGACTAAATACATCATTGCATTTGATTGGCCTGTCCTGTGATTTATGGGGTTTAAAGGCTGTATCAATCTGCAGAATCTCATGTTCTTGATTTACTTTTTTAAGATCCCCCTCCGTAATGAAGAGTTCTGTGAAAACATCCTTGAGGTCTGCTTCATTATCCCTTTTACACTCAAAAATATGTTCTACTTTCTCCTTCATGTTCATTTTGTGAGTTTTCAAGAATTCCTGCAGCCAGAAATCATCTGTTATGAAAAATATAAACCAGCAGGAAAAGGTTTGAACAAAACAACACTAGAAAATTAAACAGAAAGGTTTTTCACATTTGCATTTAAGGATTAAGGATAAAGGATAGGATAAACTTTATTTGTTTATTTACATTATAATTATATCATTATAATCAACTGTAGCAAACATATGGTATTTAGATTAATATTACAGAAAGCAGTTCTGTTCTGTGCTGAGATCACATCTGTGCTACATCAAATATGCTAAAATAATTTCTGATTCCGCTGTAAGGATGTTTAAGGTTATTTCACCTTGTTTTCTTGTGTGTTTCTCAGCTGCTTCTAATGATGTTTGCACTGTGAAGAGAGAGAAAAGAATGAGACTTTATGTTCATCAAAGTATCCAGAAAAAGGCACTGCATCATGTTTCAACACTTCATTAAGCAGCACAACTTACATTTATTAACTAAATAAGAGGGGTTGCCAACTTCAGAAAAGAAAATGCAGGACAATCGTGGTTCTTTATAGGAAAATGAGGGACACTCAAAATATTTGTATTGTATCACACAGTGTACGTCATTTCAGTGTCTGTAGTTAAGTATGTGTTTAAAAGGTTATCAGACATAAACACATTTGTATTGCTTAACCTATTTATGTACAATTTAATTCTAAAAAGAATTTTAATGTCATACATTAAAAAAAAATTCACAATACAAACAAACCATCGTTCAAAATAACAGCATTTATCTAAAATAGAAAGCTTTTTTTAACATTATACACTAGGCCTACAGTTCAAAAGTTTGGGGTTAGTAAGATTTAAAAAAATTTTTTGGAAAGAAACTAAAGAAAGTAATTGCCTACTTTTATTCAGCAAGGATGCATTACATTAATGAAAAGTGACAGTAAAGACATTTATAATGTTACAAAAGCTTTCCATTTCAGATAAATCTCTTATGAACTTATATTCATCAAAGAATCCTGGGGGGAAAAAACTGTTTTAAACATTAATAATAATCAGAAATGTTTTTTGAGCATATTATTTCCTCAGGTAGATTACATGTTTTCTTGTGTGGCTGGATGTTGGACTCATGAACAATAATCACGTTGTTTGCATTCGCCAAAACTGATTTGCCGAAATCAAAACGTGGACAGTGAAATAGAATTACCGTTAGCCCGAGACGAGTCCGGCTTGAAGCGGAAGCGACCAGACGGCAGAAGATTATGTTCGCAAAACAATGATTTTGTCTCAAAAGAATGATTAAAAAAAGCTGTGATTTGATGATGACAGGTGTCGGTGATCATTCTCAGGTGTCGTGATCAGCACTGCTGCTGTTGTATCAGTCGATCAGCGTAGTAGGCTAGTCAAAAAACGGGACAAGGGAGGTCACGCACGAGACAAATAAATTAGGCCCAAACTACGGGACGTCCCGGCTAATACGGGACAGTTGGCAACCCTACATGTGACACTGAAAATTCAGCTGAGAAACTTTGCCTGTAATGCCAACATAGGAAATTTGTATTTCTAAAAAGATATTCAAATAGAAAATAGCTATCTTAAATTATAATATTTCACAATATGTTAACTATTTTTGATAAAAAATTTTTATCTTTGCTGCCTCTCGTTCTCTATTCTTTCCTTTATTACCTTCAGTGTAGTTGTTCTGTAACTCTTCAGCCAGCTGGTTCTGGTTCATCTTCCTCAGGATGTTCAGTGTGATCTGCACAGCTTCTTCTTCTTCTCTAAAATGCCCCATCATTATATCCACTATATCAGTGACACCAGCATCCTCCAGTTTACCAGCTCCAATGGGTCCTGCATGTTTTAAGAGCCACTTAAATGTCTTCAGATCGTCTTTTTTCAGGTCATCTAGTGTTTGATGAAGCAGCTCTAAAACAGATGCCATCGTCCTTGGACTGTTAGAAAAAGAGAAAAAGTCTTTAAATAGTTGTACTTTTATCTTTTAACTTTAGCAGAGATCTATGCAGTACATGTAAATAAATGTGTGTAATGAAATGACACTGTGATCAGATCAACTATTATGAAACATTTTATATTTTTTTAAAGTGTAAGACTAATTTCTTCAGGTTGTTATTCAGTTTATGATTCTGTGCTCATTAGTTGATAATTCCACACACTCACACACAATTATCTTTGATTACCCTAACTTCTAAAAACTGAATAAATTCCCATTATCAAAATTAATCTGTATAATTAAATAAAGGTTTTAATGTTGAATCAGTCTGTTCATTCATGAGTAGAGAGCAGGAGGTAAAGTCAATTTAGATGAGAAACAGATTTTTAACAGCTTTAGTGTCATAGACCTAAAGCCATATTTAATGTTCGACAGAAATGTAAACGAGGATGTGAGGGAAACTGTAGAAATACAGTGTGCCAATTGTTCAGCTCACAAAACATCTTTTTCAAAACCGTTTTGAAAGTTATAAGTTTTGAAAATGACGTGATCTAGAACTTTATTCAGTGGATGCCACTGTAAAGACTGTAATCTAACACTCAGAGCTTTGTTTCAGTCGTGTATAATTCAATAAAGGTCTATTAGTTGTGCTGCTTGAATCTTCTGTGATTACTGGAAACATGACTGTGGCGAGCAGGACGAGGCCAAGGGCCGTGAGAGATACGAGACTGGTGCGTCGCGCAGGTGTCGCTCATCAGTAATCACGCCACCGGCCTCATGCCGCTCTCTCACGGCCCTCGGCCTCGTCCTGCTCGCCACAAAGACACTTAAGCATTGTTTAGTTATTTAAAATATTTACTAACTTACCTTGAAAAATGACAATATTTGTAGAGGTTCCTCTAAAATGGCACCTAGATCATCAAAAGCACTGATCTCCTCTACACTTCCGTGTTCTCATGAGGAAATGGGCGTTTCTCTGCAGAACTGGTTTTTCAGGAGTCAAACATGAGAAGAAACTGAGAGAAAAACATCCACTCAAGCAAATAAACACATATTTATTAGTGTATCTTCATGGAGTCTTTCCATTGATGTATTTCCTATATATTTCCTATATCCCATATATTAATGGTTTCTATAGATATTTCAGCAGGGCACTTCCCCTCAGAGAAATCCCCACCCCTAAACATAACCCTCACAAAAAACGTTTGTATTTTTACATATTAATCAAAATATTTGTCTATAACTTACTTTCCTCCATAATTTCAAATGTAAACACTGATATTTTATTTTTCTTGTGTGAAAAAAGAGCAAATGCTAGTGTGCAGAATCGCTTCTTTCGGATTGCTGTTTCAAACAGAGTTTTACAGTAAATAAAGTAAAATTGCACTATTCTCAAGAGCTGCTGACATACTGTAGTAAAGCTGTGTCAGACTGATTTCCTTGAGATAACACGGGAAAAAGTAAGTAAGAGTTCAATACCATCACCTGAACTACTCGACGTATAAAATGAAGAAATGATTTAAATCTGACTTTTTTCATGAGATTCACTCACGTTATAAACGACAAATAATAAAGATTTTAATGTAAATTCTTATACTTTGTTTGCCCAAGCCTAGTGGTGATGAAAAAGAGAAAAGGTTGTTTTTGATAATGCTTTTTTCGTTTAGCTCACTGCAGTTTTAAAGTCCTTGTTACTGTCCAGACAGTAAATACACAAATACAGCTGTCAGTCAGCAGCTTTCAATAAACAAAAGTAGCTATTGCTCATTGTTAGTTAATGCATTAACTTGTTCATTTAAAAACACTTTTTTGTAACTTAATTTAATATCATGATAGTGATAAAAGCTTCAGTAATTATTGTGATATGAATATTTGATACATCACATGCCTACTACCAATATCCAGCAACTACTGAATTGTCCCTCGCAACAATTTTGATCAAACAATTAAAATATATTAATGTGTAACCACCGCTGTTATCGCATTAGACTCAAGTTTACTGAATTAGCTCACACAGAGTATAACAACTTCCTCAAAAAATTATAATAATGATTTAAGTTTTGGGAATGTTTCCACCTTGTTAAAATAACTGACCTACAAAAAAGATTGTTTATAAATCTTTAGTTATGCTGTTATTGTCAAATATCAGATTCAGTCTTTTGTCCATTTCTTTTCTTTCATTTAGCACAGGTTTTGGATTTCTTTTTGGATTTGATTGATCGCAGGCCTCATTGATCTGAAATTATGAGTTTATGCAAAAGTCTTTCACAAATGCTAAAATGCTTTTATGTCCCCACCAATCTCAAAATCAAACCTACGGCCTTGCTGCAAATTTTTTTAGGTCCCGCTTTATATTAAGTGTCCTTAAGTACTATGTACTAACATTTCAATTAATAATTTGATACAATGCACTTATTGTGTACATACATGTTTTTACACTGTATTTCTACTAAATGTATAAAAATACCTGCATGTAATTACATCTAGAATTACACTGTTGATCCATCCCTTAAACCTACCAAAACCACCAAACCTGTCCCTAACCTCACCCGTATCTCATCTCAATAGCAGAAAAAGTGTTTTGCAATACAATATGAATACAGTAAGTACATTGCACTTATTGACATAGTCCTTAAGGACACTTAATATTCAGTGGGAACCTTTTTTACATAAATTTTTTTATTTTTTTTTATGTGTGTATAGTTATAACACTATACTTTGTATTATATTATCTTTGCATAAAATTACAACAACAAAAAACTAGTTAATGCTGCTGTAGGAGTGACGGTAAAGTTGACATCTTTCTCTCTTCTGACTGCCGTTATCAATCTCTCTTTTTTTTCTCTCTCTCTTTGTGAAAGTTGTGAAAACGCTGTTGTGGAGTTTTCCTTCTGCTGTTTGAGCAAATGGGAACACAAAATATGTATTTAACGGATTCTCTCATTCACCGCTATAGAAGTTCACCAAACTGTGACGACTTCTGCTTTTGAATAAACCCGGAAATGTGAAAAATGTGCTGCCACTTTCATTCACAGAGTGCTTTAACATCAATATAAGCATTGTAATAACATACTGTAGATGAAACCGCTCACAATATTCTCCTATATTATATTTGATAACCTCTCCTTAAGCCATCTACAATTAATCAACTGAAATCAAAGACCCATCGAGTGATTGTTTAAAAAAAACAGTTTATATGGACATTCAGATACAAATTACATCACAAATGGAATCAGAATATGTAGAGAGAGAGAGAAATAGTTCAACTCAAAAACACGGTTACACTGTAAACCAAAGGAGAGTATGTGGAACAGGTATCATATTCATAAGGTGCGAGAATGGAGAATAAAAGAGACGCCATCTTTAATCCTTTACTGCACGAATGGAGGGGATTTCAAACTTTCACTCCATCATCAGAAGACAAACGTCATGCAAGAATTCAGTCTCCTCGTATCAAAGATCTCCGAGCTCTCGGCGCTACAGGAGAAACGTACAAGGGACAGAGAAAGAGAAACAAGCAAATCCGCCGTATCTTTTCCAATAGCATCTTTAAAAGCCAGAAGATCAGAATGTAGGTACTGAGATATTTTAATCTCTTATAATACTGTGTAAAGTGTATGCATAGACTGCAAGTACCATTTAAACATAAAAAAACAAAACTAAAGAAAGCTGTCTGGTTTAGTGTTCAGTTTTTCATTCTCTTAGTGTCGATGAAACTCAACCCCTCATACACACAACACAGCTGAAGTGAAATTAACTCCGAAACTTTAAAATGGCAAAACGTTTTCAGTCCTGGACCCGATTACAATTACATGCACTTAGAATCTACTGAAACGTATATGTCCTGCAAAAAAAATAAAGAAATGCATGTGTTTTCACAGATAAAGAAACCGCTGTGGTCCTGGTTTGCAATAAGAGGATTCTGCAATTCCATCTCCAGCCATTTTGAAATAATTAACGAGCCACTTCAAACAATATCAAAAACCTATTGATAAAAAAAAAGAAAAAAAGAAACCAAACAATAGAATTACAAATATGTTTACACACACACAAATCAAAAATGTGCTTGACTCTTCTTTGGAACCAAAATTCAAAGAAAGCAAAATACCAATATACTAAAGGGAAAGAGGACACACTCTGCAAGACAACAAAAAAAAAAAAAAAAAAAAAAAAATACTATGTAGTTTTCCTTTAAAAACCGACAAACATTTTTTTAATCCGCTTCTCAGAAAGTTGGGCTGAAACTTGCATATTTTACAAAACTATGCTAATAAAAGACCTTCCGTCGGTATTCCACAAGAAGGGCTTTTCAATCCCAAAATCAAAAAAAAAAAAAAAAAAAAAAAGTATTTCATAGCATAATTTAAATACTTGCTATAGTCATTATGCCGTCTTTTTGTGTATTAATGTGGATTCAGATGATGTCCTGCCCTTCATCAAAGCCAACACACAACCATGAGAAACTAATGACGATAATAATTAATAATAATAATAATAATATTAATAATAATGTTTGGTAAAATTTTGTGTCTATTCTAGTTTACTTGCATATAATGACTATTTAATTTTAAAGGTACGCCTCTTGAAAATGGTCTGAACGGAGGTACTGTTTAAAGAACACAAAGCTTTCAGCAAGACGGATTATTATGACACATCGTCCCGGTCGTGTGCGTCACACTGCAGTGATTCGTAACAGCGGTTGGACTTTCCTTTCATCCATGATCTTTCCAAAGAAAGGAAAAGCATGATGTAGTCTCTCATCATGTTGCTGTATTTGGGATAATAGCATCGTCCTCCCGTACAGAGCTGATGGGATCCACGTATTTCAAGATGATCCTTAAAACCGAGAGCGGTCCGGATGAATGTCTATATTTCTTAAAGAATATTGATCATTATTGTAGTGTGAAACAGTGAAGGGTGACACAAACTTCACTGCGGTCCTGACGCTCTGTGCACATGTAGTTCAATGGCCACTAGAGGCAGTCTAGAGCCGTTACTGCATGCATATGTGCAGAAAGACGAGCCGAAGGAAGAAATGATTTGAGCTTCTCAGTCAAGCAGTTTCAGTCAGAGATCTGTTACAATTTAGTGTTCAATGATGTCAGGTTTCCTTAAAAAAAAAAAAAAAAAATCCACCTTCTTTGAACTGATTTAGAGTTGCATTCCTTTTTCAAAGTTCGTAACAGACGCGTTATGCTTCTTTTTTTTGTTTTTTTTTTTGTCCAAAAGTGTGATTAGGTTTTTCCCTCCGAGGTCAGCAGCTGTTGGTGAAGTATCAGAGAGACCGGAAATCTGGAAGTGTATTAAAGGTGTTTAATATGGCGAAAACCGGCTGTATCCTCCTCTGTAGAGAGTGGCCTGTGGAAGAGAGATTGGTTAGAAACCTGCGAGCGAGAAACTGAGAGTGTGATGGACATACTAAAGCAAGAACAGTTCTAAATCCACTGTAAAACACGGCTTCAAGGGGCTTATTGCTTTTATAAAACGGTTACTCCATAAAAATATTCATTTTAATATTTATTTTATTCATAAAATAAACACCAGCCACCAAAAACAAAACGTTATAACACATGTATTCCTCTGCCGCCAAGCAACACATGCAGCAACAAAGCATCACAAACGGCGGTTGTGCAGTAACACTAATGTAATGTAATGTAATGCGCTCACAGGTGTGTGTTTGTGGAGTCATTTACAACGGCTTCGAATGCAACTCAACCAATCAGAATCAAGGACCGGAACTATCCGTTTTATAAAGAAGGGTATATCTCACCATCGCTCCGACTCCATACGCTGCTGCCGCCGCTGCCGCGGGAGTCGCTAATGCTGCCGCGTACGGATCCGCCGCATACACACGCCCGTAGCTGGACACACACACAGATTTCAGAGACAAAAAACATGATTAAAACTCATAATCAGGGCCATAACCACCATAAACACTGAGGTAATCATGTGATTGATGAAAAATTAGACCAGTTTAGTCCAACAGTGATATCCAGTGATAAAAACTTTTTTTTTTGGTCAAAATCTGCCATTTTATATTGAAAATATTGGCTGAATCATTTACATGATTCATAACTGGTGAATCATGGTAAACATGATTTATAACTGGTAAAAGGTGACGAGACGAAAAACATTTAGCATTTATTACTTTAAATCCTTTAATGATTTAATTCCTTTAACCCTACAGAGGAGTTTCTTGCTAATGCTAATGTTATCGCATTGGACTAAACGTGTACCGACTTTGCTCACACTGGGTGTAACAACAGTCCAAAACAATTATCATCAGTTTTGTGCTTTCTCCATCTTTGCTACACTTGTGGCGTTATGAATCGAAAAATCAATTCTAATTCTGGAATCGGATACTTGTAATAAAATAAAAAATTCGATTCCTCTTATCGATTACTTTGTGTTCATTTTAATATGACTAAACCATTCAAGCTCTGTGATACTAAACGGAGTAATCTTCCGTGTCTTTTTTGCACTTGAACAGACAAATACAAACAAAAAATGTACAAATATTCTCAGTTTAGTTTTAAGTGAATGTAAACAGTTGAGAAAGAAAACGCATGTGTATCAGTATAATAGATCTGTGCAGCTCTTAAAGTGACAGGCGCCTAATAAACCTGGTGCTGTCTCTATAACAACACTAATCAAACAACAAAAGACAGAGAAAATTCACCGTTTTTGACTAATAACTATATTTGTAATGTATATTTTACTTATAAAGTGCAGTGTTATTTTACATTTGATTACAGTTTCTGAACCTGAAAATCTTAAAACACTGTTTATTTAAAACGTTTCTTTGTTCAGTTGTATTTATTGGTGCGATTGCTAATTTGTTCTTTTTTAATGACTGAGTGTTTACTTGCCTTTAATAATGCTTGAGATTTATATTAGTTCGGCTAGTCGTTTTTCTATGGACTTTTTAAACCACAGGGAAAGTGTTCTTTTGCATGCTGATTTTTGTTCATGATATTCATCTACAATGAATGTTTTGCAGTAAGACTAAGAATAAATGTAAATGATATCCTTGGAATCCAAGTTAGGAATCGATAAGAATCGGAATCGTCGACCGGTCTACAAAATATTGCTTATAAATCTCGTTATGCTGTTATTGCCAAATATTGGATTCAATCTTTTTATCAACTTGTTTTCTGTCAATTAGCACAGGTTTGGGATTTCTATTTGGATCTGACTGATCTGAGCTCAAGCTCCACGCCTTTTATTTTGAGGTGAATAAGCTTTTTGCACTCAAAAATTGTGTATAACTGTTAAAAATAACAAATAATTGGTGATAATATAGCATAATGATAGATGTACAAGCAATTTAAAAGGCTGGTTTGTTTTGGATTTTCAACATCACAAAGGTTAATAAACAGACCATTACAACTCCCCAATGTTCAAGATATGGTATGGTTCTGCTCATATTATAAAGTCTAACCTGTCACTGTAAGCGGCCGCCGCTGCCGCCGCCGCCGCCGTT